>CM046035.1:39820337-39842837 GCA_025215565.1 Flaveria ramosissima
CACTCTTCGCACCTGCATCTGGATGATGCCACTTTCCCCCAACTGGTTATCAAAGGGCCAACAATCCTATCTTTGCCCCACCATGGATACCAAGGTAACCTGAGTGCCTTACCATATTGAAGAAACATTCCAAGAGCCGACCGTCTCATCTTTCATATGGTAAACGTCTGCCTTGCCCCAAGACTTCATCATGGGATCAAATGTCCACAAGGTGGCAACAGGTAATGTACTCCATCCTTGAGCACCAACCTTTAAATTTTTCTGAAATACTATTTTTAGAGCTCAAGGATATGGCCCAAAAACAACTTGCTAACCGTTGGATATTATATCCTCGGTTCATAATGGCCATAATTGAAAACCAGCTTCAAGATGAGGGACTTGTTGGCCTGGGAGTCCCTGCTATGGCTGTATTGCCTGAAGTATACTCCCGACACAACTCTGACCAAACACTAAAAATGGCTGCCAAGCTGCGCAAACCCACGCAGCTGGAACCCACAGCCACCACCACAAGATCCAGAGTCCCCACCAAACCAAAACCAAACGCCCCAAAACAGCTATTCAGGAGATGAGTCCCCCTGAAGATGCTCCTGTACCACCAGACAGGATATACTTGCTGGTGTAAACCCCCCAGCAGTATCAAAGACTCTACCAGCCACAGCCGCTCAGGATCCTCTCAAAAGGAGCCTGCAGCAACCAAAGAAGGGGTACCCACTAATCTGGAATCTTCCTCATTTGAGGAGATTGCCTTGAAAGCACCATTCTCCCCAGGTGCATACTGATTTTAACCCTATCTCCCTATGAAAATGCCCCCCAAAGTCCAACCCATTATAATTGCAAATGTGCTGACTCAGCTGCATGCCTCTCCTCCTCCCCACCAAACACAAACAAAGGGGACAACCACAGCCATTGAGGAAGAGGATCAACATGCTTCTGACAACCCACAGCACCGGGGTTTAAATGTTCAGTCAACAGGTGTAGATATGGAGATCAGAATATCTGATGAGGCTGCCACCATCTTCTGAATCAGCACATGATCAGACTGAGGCTGGTAACATTGCTAAGACCTCATCAGAGGCAACAGCTGATGAAGGACATCGTCATGAGGCTGGAAGTCCCCAGTTCCAAGAAAAAGGGCACATGCTAAAACTGGTCTACACCCAGTGCATGTACATACATCTGCTACAAGCAGGAGGTCAGGTGATTCAGCATTTGCTGATGATGACCTGGGCTTCTTTTATGATGTTCTGGCCCAGAACACAATTCTTGAGGAAGAAGTCAGTAGACTACAAAGACTACTTGACCAATTCTCTCAAGAAGCAAGTCCATCTGCCACCAACATAAACCCACAGATGGCACCTTCACCTGAAGGTCTCCCACACACTCAGCCACTCCAAACTTCCAACCCTCCAGCCTCTATTTCTGGCACTGCTTCTCAGGGACAGAACCCCTCTGAGCAAACAGCTGCTATCTTTCAGCAATCCCTACCTCTCATCACCCCAATGATCACAGACATTGTGATCAAAACCATGGATGAGAGGCTTCCCTCAATCATAAAACCCCTGGTGGAGGAGATTGTGAGCACAAGGCTTTCTACTACTCAAACCCTTGCAACCAATGCAACCAAAAAGGGGGAGAGTCAGTTAGTGAAAGCAAAGAGGAAGAGCATACTGAAAGAAAAAGAGACTGAGAAGGAAAAAGAGGTTGAAAAGGAGACTGAGAAGGAAGAGGAGTGTGTGAAGGAAGCTGGCATTGATCAAGTGGGTGAAAGTCACAAAGACTTTCATATCACATATAAGAAGAGGAAGATTGAAAGAAAAGAAAAAGAACTCCAACTTGATGAGATGATCAAAATGGCGCATGCTACACATAGTAAATCAATGGACTCCATTATTGATCAACTGTATAGACAAGGGTTCGATACTGCACAGCTTGAATCAGAGATTAGAAGACTTGAAGTTGAAGAAATTAACTCAAGATGGGCAAGTTATGATGCATTAGAAAGAGAAAGACTAGAGATCATGATCAGATTCATTGCTAAGTACCTTGGGAGATCATTGATCGAGATTAAGTCGTGGACCAGGGACAGTATCTTGGCAATAACCACCAAGATCTGTACGTCTGAAGCATATACTAAGGGATTGGTGATAGAAGCACTAAATGAGGCAGGTGCTGGGAACAAAAATGAACTAGCAAAACAGTCAAAAGCCTCACTCACTACAAGAATGCTAGAACAACCTGCAAGACTTCTCACTTCAAAATCACCACTACCACAACCCATTAAACCAACTCCTTTACCCTCAAAACCAACAGCCGATGATGCATCCAAGAAGAAGAAGAGAAGGATGCTGAGGCTAGAAGAAGAAGAAGAAGAGGATGATGAGGAAGAAGATAGGCTGCCTCTTTCCGCAGTCCTAACTTTGCCTAAAGCCAAACTTATGCCCATCACTCCCACCTCACAGATGGAAACTGTGAGAGTAAAGATAGAAGAAGAACAGCAGCAAAGGCTTCATGATGAGGAGATACTGAAAAGCATAGACAAAACTTATGCTGCTTCTTCATCAATAATTAGTATGAAGAAAGAAGCCCTGAGATTGTACACCCTTGCTAACACATTTCAATATCAAAAGGAAAACGTGAGAATATGGCCTGATCCTAGGGTGGCTCATAGAATTGTAAAGAAAGACATTCCTGCGAGATACAAGGGCCAAGTAAAAAGGATCGTAGATGAAGAGATCACAGTGGTCCTAGTAGTATCACCCTGGGAAATTGTAGAAGACTTCAAGAAGGCTTATGAGACTAAACAGCCACCCCAAAAGATGTTAGAGAACAGAGTAATTAAGAAGGGGTTAGTCTACAAGAAGCTTGAGAACTTCAAACAAAATGAGCTAAGTCTGTTACTTGAAGGTACTCACCCAGATGAGTTTGCATACAGACAGATTACAACAGTTGAGCTCAAAAATGGCAAACAGGCTAAGTACATTTCAGAGCTGTATGGGCGTGAAGGATTGTTTGATGGTGAACCAGAAAATCTTACCATGGAAGAACAAATTATGTTTCTCAGAGCATACACCAGAGAATCCTACAGGCTTATACACGGGAAGTGAGTCTCATGGATGGGGGAACAGCTCAGTGTCCAATTCCCTAATACAGAGTTCCCATCCATACATTGCCAACCAAATCATCAGAGACTCATTTCCAGGCCAGTGCTTATATGGGTCATCTTCTCAACTGATCAAGAAGGAAAAAGACCAACCATTTTGCCAACAATAAGTGGGACCCCAATAAAGTTAAAGGTTTTGGCTGCATTGGTTCAGGGGGTGTTTGTTGGACCAAAAGAACCAATGAGCCGGATCAGAAAAACCTTTAAGTCCCACAGACGTCACAACAACCGCTGAAGTCCACAACAGCTGAAGACAAAACTGATTACAAAGTCTGAAGACAAGTGCTGAAGACAAAGTCTGAAGACACAAGTGCTAAAGACAAAGTCTGAAGACAAGTGCTGAAGACAAAGTCTGAAGACACAAGTGCTAAAGACAAAGTCTGAAGACAAGTGCTGAAGACCAAGTATCAGACGTTTTCATAACAGCTGAAGAGGAATTCTTCAGTAGTTGTGACGGTTTACTTTCAGTAGTTTTATGTTTTATCTTTTCAGTAGTTTTGTAAAACGACTGAAGAGTTTGTTCTTCAGTCGTTGTAGTTTCAGTAGTTTCTTATCAGTAGTTTTATATTTTGTACTTAGCACTCTGATATGTTCTCAGTAGTTGTGAACATTTCAGTAGTTTGTTAAGTGTTAGTTATTTTTGTAATAGATCTGCCAGTTGTCACTATCCCGTGATAACAGCAGTGATTGCACTCTATATAAGGAGTGTCAACCTTATTGCAAAATGTGAATGACTGAGCAGAAATATTTGGTATAATTGAAACATTCCTTAACACAGAAATATATTCTCTCGTATTTGTTTACAAATATCAAATTCATGCTACAATTTGTCTAATTCTTGATCTTATTTCGCTGCATTACTCTCTAATCCATCGAACTTGTGATCACTGATCCTGACAAGTATCTCTTCCGGTGAAGTTGGTGGACACTCTCTTCAAAGTCTTGAAGATGGTCGGCCTCATTTGAGGAGCAGTCAGAGCAGCTGCACAGACTAGCTTGCCCTGGTCCAGCTCACAGTTGATTATGTGCTGGAGAAACCTGGGATACATGAAGAATGTGTCCCTTTGAAGATTTCCCATTAGGTTAGTCAGCACACACCTTGAATAGTTGAAGCGGAGGCTTTTTACCAACCGATGAACTAGGCACCCAAGTTCATATGGGATTTGATCCCATCCCCCAGATTTATTAGACAAGCAGTGAAGAACCACATGCAGCAGGAACTTCCATTTGTAGGAGAAGTTGAATTTGTAGACAGTTGACCTGCTGACATCTCCACCATATCCCATTTGGAGATAAGAATTGTCCAAATCTGTTTTGGGGAATTCCGTTGGAGCGCCCTCATCATGAAGCTCTAAATGCTCCCTGATGATCTGTTCAGATATGACCAACTCCTGGACACAGATGCTCGATCGAATAACATGAACCCCATTTAGGGTGGTGGAGCAATTTCATTGGTTCCAAACCCACCTTTGTTTTGGTAACAAAGTTATGAGTGTGAGGATGATGCAATAATGGCTTGGAAGTTTTGCTCGGGAATAGCATACTTCTTGGCTTGATCCTCAGCAGTGACAAGCTGGGCTTGAGCCTTAGTAATTTTGGATATTAAATCCTTTATCTGAGTCTTATAGTTTGTATGTTCATGTTTTAATAGGGACACAGTTTTCTCTAACTCCTCAAATTTTTCTTTGGTAGTCAGATTCAGCCCTTTTAAAGTCAGATTTTAAAACATTTAAAGACTCAATATCAGATTTAATCTCCATATTGTAGTCCTGATACAGTTTAACCTTAGCAATACAGGCAGGAGTACAGAGATGTTCATATACATTGTTTTCATCTGTTCCGGCCATGAGTGCTTGAGCAGGAGTCACATCCTGTACTATAAAGCTCCAGTCAACTTCTTGAGCCATTACAGCAGTTTCTGTTGAATTTCTGATGGGCTTTCGTGTAGAGGGATGTGTGGAGGCATGTGGGGTTCCCGGGTTGGACTTGGGAGCCTGGCATTCCCTTGCAAAATGACCAAGTTGGTTACAGTTGTAACATTTGGCCTTGGTTTTGTCAAACCCAAATTTGCTGTTGATTGGGTTCTGAGGAAATTGCCTTCTAGTTCTCTTAAAGAACTTCTTTGCTCTGTAGGTTAGAAGAGCCATTTGTTGGACTATGTCCACGTATTCCACGTCATCCGGGCTAAAACACTCTAGATCGTCAAAACAGTATTGATAATCATTTGAGTGTCCACTTCCTGAGACAAAAGCACAGCTGTCCTGAAAGGAGCTTTGCTGAGCTTGTTGAGACCTTGGAGTCTCAGGAAATGTGATGTATGGCCCAGAGGAACAAGATGGATGCTGGGTGTAAGTCAGGTATTGTTGAGGCTGGGAGATTCCTGAGCCTTCAACAACCATTAAAGCGTTGCTAGCAGGAAGACTCAAGGGTCTGCTTGTCTGATGACCCCTCTTACTTTCCATATGCAAACGGTATCCATCAAGGATCCCATAGAGTTCGGTCATGGTGAGTGTATTCAGATTCTCTGTTCCCTTGATAGAGACACAATAGAATGTCCACTCATTGGGTAGAGCACTCATGAACTTTCTTGTAAGGTCTCTGAGTTCATGAGCAATTCCCACAGATTGAAGGGAAGAAATGAGATCCATGTACCTGAAATATTGCTGGCCAAGAGTCTCTCCAGAAACATAGGTGAAGTTCTCGAACTGCTGCTTCAGTGAGTCCTTCTTGGAGTCATTTGAGCTTGAGTACATTTGAGCAAGCGCATCAAAGAGTTCTTTGGCAGACTTACAATGCTCAAACCCCACCATGATAGAGAATGGAATTGCAGTTATAAGAACAGTCATAGCATTGCTGTCTATGTCAAGCTTCTTCCTGTCTTCATCAGAATAATCTTCAACGGCTTTCTCAATCATGGCACCGTTTCCACTAGCTAATTTTGGCTTATACGGGCCATTGACAATGGATTGCCACATCATGCTGTCTTGATACCTGATGAAGCCTTCCATTCTTCTGCTCCAAGACCTGAAGTTTTCAGGGGTGATGATGGGTGCTTTGGTCATCGTCCCCATCTCTACTTCAGATTTGTTGAGGGCCATTTTGAGTGAGGTATAAGGAGGAGTGAAAAACAGGTTGATTAGGATGGTAAGATCTCACAATCAAGAGCCTAAAAAGCTCTGATACCAATTGCAGGATCGGGTTTGTCACTTAAACACTTGTATTTCTCTCAAACTCACTTATGGAAACACTCAAATCAGATGAAGTAATGTCTTTTACAAGAGTTGATAATAATATAATAAGTAGCAAAGGAACACGCAGAAATAAATTTTCAAGGCACTTGTATATATTACTTCTTAACTCAAGATATTACAAGACTCTTACAAGCATGAAACAAGAGTTACAATGAGAAACTATATATACTAGATCCTACAGCCGGATATACTTTGATACCAGCTGGAAACCTAAGACTAAAGCATATACTACAATGCTAAAGTTAAGGTATCTTAGATAAAGTATTATCTAAGATATGGTAGTCATGACATGTCCATGACTTACCTTTTGTCACCAACTAAAGATGGCAACTGTACTAACATAAAAATGTAAACAGTGGATTAAAGTATGGACAACTACATGGCTTTTGAGAAAACGCCATGCAGTATCTCAGAGATTTGCAGCGGAGTGTCAGAGAGACCATACTTATGTCCACCGGATAATAGGAGTGTCTTCCGAAGGTTAGTTGGCTTCGGAAGAACAAGTTCTTTCGAAGCCACTTATACTTCGGAAGAGGCTTCTATACTTCTGAGGCTTTAAGAACTTCTGTACTTCGGAAGTTGACTTTAGATCTTTCTTTCTGAGTCTTGATCTTCGGAAGTAGGTTCTTTGTCTTCGGAAGTTGGAGTTTTCCTTCAGAAGTAAGCTTTACACTTTGTCTTTGGAAGAGCTCCTTCTTCCTTCGGAAGTTCCATACTTAGCTTCGGAAGTCCTTTGATTGTTGTACAAAATCTTCTAAGTGACTTGGTTTTGGTTGCACCAGCCTTTCTAGATCCAACAACCGTTATAGAAGGTCTATGATAGGCCTAGGTCCAGTACCATGAACAGAAGGGTAAGGTTTATGGTTTGATGGAAAAGGAAAGATGTAATGATGAACGAATGAATGAAAATAAGAACGTATAAACGAACGAAAGTTTAAGTATAAATGAATGATGAAGATAATAATGATATTATCTTTGTGTATATGATGTGTGATCGCATGAATGTATAGAATGGTTTTAACGAAAGAAAAGTATGTTTTATTATAAAACTAGAACTCACTCAGCAACGCTGACTTTTATGTGTTTCCAGTTGGTAGGTAAAGGTTGCTGAGGACGGCACGGGGCGGCTACTCAACTTATTTTGGATGGCATCCATATTTATAATGCTTTTGTAATGTAAAATGATATTGTGTAATGAACGGTTGTATTATTTTGCAAAAAGAATTTTGATGAAATGAAAATGTTGTTTTTAATGTTTCCGCTGCAACGGTTTTATGTAAGATGTGGAAAATATATGTTTTATATGCGATGAATGACCAGCTGTAAGCGTCCTGGGAACGAGGCCTTACAAGTTGGTATCAGAGCCAAAGTTTAAGTGAAATGGGTAAAGTTTTAAAATAAACCTTAACTTAAACTGAAAATGGGACGGAAAGGGAATGGGATGCCAGTCTGAGTAGCTGCGTGTCATCAGGTACTTTCGTAATGTTAACCGGTATTACGTGCACATGTTATGTGGTTTATATGTTGTATGTAGATTTAAATACTGATGTAGTCAGGACAAGTAATGCTTGGGGTATGAAGAGTAAAGTAAGTGGCTAATCACAACTGGCCACTGTAATTAGGGACTTACTATACTTGACATAAACTGAGTTGTTCCCTTGAATGATCATGTTGGTGTTTGAATCTTTTAGTGTGTTTAGAGGATGGCCGATGGTAGATCGTCTAAAGATTCTCGTGGTGGAGGTGGTGGTGGACGTGGTGCTGAACCACAGGTGACAAAAGGAAGGCCTAGGGCCGAAGAAGTAGCTCATGAAGAACCTGAGACCCCTCATCCGGAGGCTGGTGATGAGAGTGCGAATTTGAGGGCCTCAATGAAAGAAGCAGTTGCAGAGGAGGTTCATCAGGTCATACAGACGATCCTACCATCTGTGGTGACCGAAGTGATTAAGGCTATAAAGGAAGGAGAGAGGAAAGAGAGGAACAGGTCCTCGGGAGGACGGGAGCAACATGAGCCTGAAACGGTTCTCTCTAATGATGAAGAAGAGGAAGAAGAAGAGCCTGCGCCGGAGGCGGCACGAGGCTGTAACTATGGGGCGTTTCAACGATGCAAGCCCCCTACTTTCGATGGAGATGGCACCGCTACTGCTGCTCACTGGTGGGTGAGAGAAAATGGAAGCTGTTTTGAACATCAGCGAATGTCGGGAGGATCAGAAAGTAAAGTTTGCTGCCCACTCTTTTGTGGACTCAGCTCTGTGTTGGTGGGACAATATTGTCCAGGTTGAGGGAAGCAGGGCTATTGGAAGGATGATATGGTCAGAGTTGAAGAGGCTGGTGATTGAGGAGTTCTGTCCTCACCGTGAGATGGATAAAGTTGAGAGGGAGTTCCTGCAGCTGGAGGCGGGAACGATGACACATCAGCAATACACCGCCAAGTTCAATGAAATGGCACAGCTGGTGCCGAATCAGGTGACACCTCTATCACGAAAGATCAAGAGGTATATTCAGGGCTTGCCAACGGACATCCGTAGGCACATGATCACTGCCCGACCGAGCACGTTTAGGTCGGCGGTTGATTTGGCAGGGGGATTATACGATGAAAGATCGGTGGTGGTGACAGAAGTTAGCAAGAAAGGAGAGGGTGATCGGGATTGGAACGGGAAGCGATTGGGACGTGGCGGAGCCGCTCCAAGTAACAAAGTTGCACGGGTGGATGACCAACGTGTGGTCACACCTGATGCGGGGTCGGAAAGGTGTGACAACTGTGGACACAAGCACCCCGGGGAATGTAGATTGGGGACCAATGTCTGTTTCCATTGTGGAAGGACTGGACATGTGGCGAAGAACTGTGGTATGGGGAGGTGTTATTCTTGTGGTGAGGAAGGCCACATGAGCAGGGATTGCAAGAAGCCGAGGGTGGAAGGTTCGGGAGTGAAGAAGATCGAAGGAAGCTAGGACGGACCCCGATGTTGTGTCAGGTATGTTTCTAGTAAATAAATCCTTAGCCTTTGTGTTATTCGATGCTGGCGCTAGTAAAAGTTTTATTTTCTGTTGCTTTTTATGCTAAATTGCATGTTAGTGGTAAGAATATAGATACGCCCTTCGATGTAGTCCTAGGAGTGGATTGTTTGGCGGACTACGAAGCGAAAATTGCGTACCACAAAAAAAAGATGATACGGTTGACAACGCCTGACGGGATCACGGTAACGGTTTAAGGTGATCGAGTTGTTGGGTTTGTTGGACCATTAACATAGTTGTTTAACCATTTAAACAAGAAAACGCAGCGGAAACAAAGCAAAATAATATGTTTTATAATCTGAAATTTAAGCACATTATATGTCAACAACAAACCCAAGATTGTAAGGATCATTTATATGTGAAAGAACTAGCATACAAGAAAAACATAACAGCCAAAAGGAACCATGGAAATACCTTCCAAAGGCTGCCAAAACGTTAGATGAACTACCTTCCAAAGGCTGCCCAAAAACGTAAGATGTGAAGAAGAGGATGAAGTTCTTGAAGGACCAAAACACCAAAGAAGATGTCCTCAAGCTTGTATACCCACAAGCATCAAGCAAAACACCTTGTTGCTAGGATTTTGACACCAAAAACGTGCAAGAATGTGGCTGCAGAAAACCCTTTTTCCAGCCCTATTTATCTTCAAATATGAGAGAAAAAGATGATTCTTGCATGTATGAGAGAGAGTAGAAAGTTGAAGTGTGTGACTAGTTATTGTGGTGTGTTGTTCCAAGCAACAAAAGACCAAAGATACCCCTAAAGGGGCGGCCTAAATGTTGGTTTAAAATGGGTTTCCCCCCATTTTAAACACCCACTTAATTGTTAACTAGGTATATTATGAGTTATGTAATTAACTTTTTTATTATATAACTTACACACACTATTATTATTTGATGTTATTTAACCAACTTAAATAACATTAAGAATAATGTACATGAACAAACTATCCTTATAAGTTGTTCTATCTCACATACAATTTATTTAGAAAACCCATTTTCTAAATTGGTGTAATTATTTAATTGCATGATCATATCATCAATTAACTACATATTGGTGTTTGCTAAACTTGTTATTGGGTATGACCCGACTTAGATCATAACGTACTAACCACATCAATGTTCTATGTGTCTTGGGCATAAAATCCAACAATCTCCCACTTGCACAAGATTCATAGAAGATTGATGCAAGTAGTAAATACCGCCTAACAACGGTTTACTACCCTTAATACTCATGACTAAAAGCCATTCAATAACATCATTCCCTTCAAGTATCCAACTTGAATTGATTTAGGTGAATTAATTATTTATCCTTTTGTTACAGATGTCATGTTAAATCCAAGGACACAAAATGATCATTCCTTGTTGATTTAACTTAATCAGGCCTTTGATATCTTGCTCTCAACGAATAAGAAGAACAAATTCCATCTTGACTACATACGTTTCTCACAATCACCTTATGTCACACCTGAACATAGCCTTATGTACTGTCCATTATTTTAGAGTAGTGAAGAACTAACTCAAGGTATAACACTTGGTGAATATCAAAACCCAATATGTATCTTAGGTCGGAGGATACCAAATGATATTTGCCTTTACTCAAAATTAACTTATGATCAATCAAGAAGATTCCATGTAGTTAAATTTGAGACGCGAGTCCAATATTCGTATCCCACAAATATCTATGAACTTTGGGAGCAACCAATTGCTCTATATTCATGCCTTATGAATATCCACCAATCCATATTCATAATAGTCTTACGTTCATATTTGTTCCCACAAACATGACCGACTATGGACATTTAGAATAATAAACATATTCATGGATATATATACATGCTAAAAGGAACATAAATCAAAATATCATAGATATATAAAAGAGTTATATATTACAATTGTTCAATACTTTTGATACTAAACACATCAATTCCAATCACTAGAATATCGAAGTCCTAAGGCACAAGTATGACTTTCATGCTTTGCCTTTTCAAGGAGCTTCGTGAGTGGATCTGCAATGTTTTGATCGGTGTGAACTTTACGAATACATATCTTTCCTTTTTCAATTTCATCCCTTATGTAGTTTAATCTCCACTCAATGTGTCTAGTCTTTGATGTGCACGGGGTTCCTTGATTTGTGTAATCGCACCCTCGTTATCACAAAAGATTTCTAGGGGGTCTTGAATGTAGGGACCACCCCTAGATCAGCGATAAATTTCTTTATCCATGCAGCTTCCTGAGCTGCTAATGAGACGGCTATGTATTCGGATTTTGTAGTGGACAATGCTACCACGTCTTGTTTTGAGCTCTTCTAGGACACTGCTCCTCCATTCATAATGAAGACATACCCCGATTGTGATCAAGAATCATCTCGATCAATTTGGAAGCTCGCATCCGTGTAACCCTTTACAACGAGTTCCTCTTCACTAGACCCGTATATTAGAAACATATCCTTAGTCCTCCTAAGGTATTTTAATATACTTTTTACAGCCATCCAATGGCTATTACCTGGATTCAGCTGATATCTGCTTGTCATGCTTAATGCGCATGACACGTCCGGTCTAGTGCATATCATCACATACATGATGGATCCTATAGCAGATGCATATGGGATGTCCTTCATTCAATCTTGCTCGTCCTTTGAGCTTGGACATTGAGATGTACTTAATATTGTCCCTCTTTGAATAGGTACCATACCTTTCTTAGAGTTTTCCATCTTGAACCTTTTTAATATTTTATCAATATATGCATTGTGGTTTAGACCTATCAACCGCCTCGATCTATCCCTATAGATCTTTATTCCCAAAATAAAGGCGCCTTCATCGAGATCTTTTATGGAAAAACAGCTTCCAAGCCAGGTTTTAACACCTTCCATGGTTGGAATATCATTTCCAAAAAGTAGTATGTCATCAACATACAAGACTAAGAATGTAATTATGCTCCCACTAACCTTCTTATATACACAAGCCTCGTCAGCGTTCTTGATGAAACCAAAATTCTTGATCTCTTTATCAAAACGTTGATTCCAACTTCTCGATGCTTGTTTCAATCCATAGATTGATCTCTTTAACTTGCATACACATAGCCGTTGACACTGATCCACAACGTGATGAAAGAAAAGATGTAATGATCCTAAACTTTACCATAGGTACTGTGGCCAGAGGTGCGGTGCACCATTATAGATGGTCTATGATAGGCCTAGGTCCAGTACCACGAACAAAAGGGTATGGTTTATGGTTTGATGGAAAAGGAAAGATTTAATGACGAACGAATGAATGAAAGTAAGAACGTATAAACGAATGAAAGTTTAAGTATGAATGAATGATGAAGATAATAATGATATTATCTATGTATACGTATGATGTGTGATCGCATGAAAGTATAGAATGGTTTTAACGAAAGAAAAGTATGTTTTATTATAAAACTAGAACTCACTCAGCAACGCTGACTTTTATGTGTTTCCAGTTGGCAGGTAAAGGTTGCTGAGGATGGCACGGGGCGGCTACTCATCTTATTTTGGATGGCATCCATATTTATAATGCTTTTGTAATGTAAAATGATATTGTGTAATGAACGGTTGTATTATTTTGAAAAAAGCATTTTGATGAAATGAAAATGTTGTTTTTAATGTTTCTGCTGCAACGCTTTTATGTAAGATGTGGAAAATATATGTTTTATGTGCGATGAATGACCAGCTGTAACCGTCCCGGGAACTAGGCCTTACACGTATTGTTCAAGAGTCGTTCTATGGTTATTGGCAGGAATCTAATTCCTTCGATGTTCGATCTAAACCAGCACGGTTCTTGTTGGACCTTATATGCCCAAGACACATACAAGATTGATGTGGTTAGTACGTTATGATCCAAGTCGAGTCATACCCAATAACAAGCTATACAAACACCAATAAATGTTTGTTTGTTGATGAGATCATACAAATAAACATTGACACCAATTTAGAAAATGAGTTTTCTAAAACATTGCTTTGTAATAGAACAACATTATATGGATAGTTTGTTCATGAGATTTTATTTGTTTCATTTATTTAGTTGGTTAAATAATAAGAAAAAAAGTGTGTTAATGATATAAAATTAAAATAGGTTTTAATTTTATAAATTAAGGGTGAAAGAGTACAAATTATAAAAGTTTCAAAATGGGGGGAAAACCCCTTTTGGAACAAATTTTATTGCAGCCCAAAGGTGGGGGTCTTCAAGAGTCTTTTAGTCTTGGTTCTTTCAATTTTTTAGACACTCTTGCACTCTTTCATCCCTCCTCTCTCAAATGCACACTTTCTCTTACACACACAAGCAATAGAACCTCTAAAACAAGGCTGATTTTCGGACTAAGAAGCTGAAAAAAAGGGGTTGTAATTTTCGGGTTTTTGGATGAGCTAAAGAAGAGTTATCTTTGGTGTTGCATCCTACCAAGAAAGGTGTTTGAAGGGCTTGTGGGTGTCACTACTTGAGGCCTCCTCCTTTGAAGGCTAGACACATTCAAGAACATCATCATCTACCTCTTTTCATTCACAACTTATGCACAAAAAAGGTTGTTTTCTATTAACACCCTATGGTTGGTTTTGTGTTGTTTGATAGCATATTATTTCACATACATTTGATCCTAATTCTTGGGTTTTGTTTGTAGTTTAATATAGCAAAATATTTCAGATTATAAACCATATATTAAACTCAATTTTTCGCTGTGTTTTCATAGTTTAAATGGTTAAACTAGCTTGTTTTACATGTGACAAAACCCAACAATGGAATCTAGAGCCGGTTATGTGGAATATGTGCTTCAAAAGGTCTTGAAAAATTAGTTTTCATGGACTTTTTCAACCCATTAGGGGCTGCTTTGTTGTGGATTTATGAATCCCTTATATTTCAAGGTTTAATCTTGCATGCTTTGGTTTAAACCTTGAAAGATTTATTTCAAATGGTTGATTGTGTTGTTTGGACAACCTTAAAGTTTTAGTTTATGTTGGCTGAAACTTTAGGGCTGTAATAAGGGATTCTTTGTTGTTCTTGGATTTTGATTGTGTTTCATATTATGGTGCATAACATAGCCTTGGCCTTATGTGTTTGGTTTTGGTTGATTGTGTTTTGTCATGTTGGTTTGTTTCTTGAAAGGGTTGTAATTTGTGTTTTGTATCTTGGGTTGTAATTTATTTATTCATTTGGTTATGTAATAAATAGATTAGGTGCATTTCTTTTAATAGAAATATTGTATTAGGATATGATTTTTGTAAAAGAAGATGCACAAGATGAAGACTCAAAGAAGGACACAAAAGACATGGACACTTAAGCATTTGGATGTAGATTCAAGTGGGAGTTCATGGACACATTTTGATGTGTCATCTTCACCCGTAGGAAAGACCTTATGACAACACTTATGATGGGAAACAAGTGTGGTCAACTTAGTGGCTATGGTTATGCACCCATGTTTGTATGTTTATGCTTGTTTGGATGTTTGTTTTTTGATTGTTTGGTTGTCATTTGGTTATGCATTACAAACCCATTAACAAACTTAACAAGCTTAAATTTTGATGGTTCTTTATCGTTAAGTGGTTAATAAATGGTTACTATAGGGATTAATGGTTTTAATAAAAGAGGTTTTATTAAAAAAATGAACCATAGGGTATCTTGTATTTGAAATCATGCAAATATAAGGTACATAGAGTTTTCTAAACTAAGATTATAAAAACTCAAATTTCTTTTATAAACAAGTTTAACAACGTCCTTTTGCACAACACTTGAGTCATTTGGAAACTTTTAATAGGATAAAGGTCACCTAACCATTTTGAGGGAACTTGTGACTTGAGGTGGGAATACCATATTTGTGGGATAAAGGTCACCTAACCACTTATGTTGGAAAACTCACATGTGTGTGCAAGTAGGGTAACTTGATTTGCAAACCATGTTAAATGGATCACCTACAATATGGTTTACAAAGGTGTTGATGGGATAAACATGCCGACTATACATATGATGTTTTAAAGTCGATCCCATACCCTAGAAGTTGCAAAGGGTTGCAATTGTCAAAACGTTGACTACCTTGTTAATTTAAATAATGGGATAAAGGTCACCTAACCACTATTTAAATGTAACGTTGGATTATAGATTTAAAATTGTGTAAGACACTTAAAAGGGGTTTTAATTATTAAAATTTGAACAATGTCGAAATTACTAAAATTGAACTTTGTTATATTTTGTAGATGGCCACCAACAATAATGATAACAATGAAATCCCGACCGCTCACTCACTATCACTAAGAACCATTCTCCAAAAGGAGCGTCTAAACCATAACAACTTTATTGATTGGTTTCGAAACTTGAGAATTGTTCTCAAGAAAGAGAAACGATCATACATATTAGACGATCCGTTTCCCGATCAGCCTAGTGAGGATGATGAGGAGGCCTTTAATAATTGGGTGAAATACACTAAGGACTCGGTCCAAGTGTCGTGCCTCATGTTGGCAAGTATGACTCCAGATCTCCAAAAGGAGTATGAACATCATGGAGCATACGACATGATAACCCAGTTGAAGGAAACGTTCCAACAACAAGCACGGGTTGAGCGCTTCGAAACGGTTCGAGCACTTCATGCGTGTCGTATGGACGACACCCAATCTGTTTCATCTTATGTACTTAAGATGAAAAGCCACATCGACCGCCTCGAAAGGCTGAATTGTCCCGTCTCGAAAGAGTTGGCTACGGATTTGATCCTCAACTCTTTGTCAAAAAGGTTTGACAACTTTGTCATGAACTATAACATGAACGGACGGGACAAGAACATAAGTGAGCTTCACTCTATGCTTAAAACTGTCGAGGCGGCCATGGGTAAAAAGGTTTTACCCGTTCTCACCATTAATGAAGGTGGGAACACGAAGAGGCCTCACCTCGCACCCAAGGCAAGTGTTGCCAAGGGTAAAGGGCACATTAGGGGAAAGGGAAAGGGAGTGGTAAGAGCGCCACCACCAAAACCAACGAAAAGAAGCAAAAGGTTGCTTCAAATTACCCATGCTTTAAGTGTGGGGAGATTGGACATTGGGCAAGAAATTGCCAGGCCATCTCAAAGAGTTGCAAGCAAAGAGGGATGCCGGGCAAACCTCAGGTACAATTTTCATGATCCATATTGATCTAAATTTAATATCCTCTAACACATGGGTATTGGATACCGGATGTGGAACTCATATTTGCAACCTATTGCAGGGGTTCAAAAGAAGTAAGGACTTCAAGAAAGGGGATGTAAGCCTCTACATGGGGAATGGGGCAAAGGTTCAAGTTGAAGGCCGAGGGGACTACATCTTGAAGCTTCCAAATGGTTTGGAAACAATTTTGAACAATATTTTGTATGCTCCTAGTTTGACTAGGAACATTCTTTATGTTGCCCAATTAAGACAATATGGTTATGTTTTGTCATTTATTGAGAATGAAATTCATGTTTCTTTAAATGGCACATTTTATTTTAAAGCTATTCCTGTTAATGGTATTTATGAATTGGTTCATGAAAACACATCATATGATAGCCCATTGTACCAAACCACAACTAAGAAACTCAAATTGGATTTGAGTGATACCTATCTTTGGCATTGTTGTCTTGGTCATATAAACAAGAAGCGCATACAAACACTTCAAAAGAACGGTCTTTTAAAAGCAAATGAATATGATTTATTCGATGTATGTGAATCTTGTTTACAAGGTAAAATGACTAAGGCACCTTTTAGTGGCAAATCTGAAAGGGCAAAAGATTTATTAGGCATCATACATTCGGATGTATGTGGTCCTTTTAAACCAATGACTAGGTACCATGAAAGATACTTCATTACCTTTACCGATGACTATAGGCGATACGGTTATGTGTACTTGTTAAGACACAAAGATGAAGCTTTTGAAATGTTCAAAATCTTCCAAAATGAAGTAGAAAATCAACTCAACAAGAAAATAAAAATTCTTCGCACCGATAGAGGAGGTGAATACCTAAGTAATGCTTTCATAGATCATCTTAGAAGTTGTGGTATTGTCTCACAACTATCTCCACCTGGAACACCACAACATAATGGCGTGTCCGAGAGGAGAAATCGAACTCTATTAGATATGGTTCGATCTATGATGGCTAGAAGCTCACTGCCTCTATCATTTTGGGGTTTCGCTTTGCTCTCTTTGGCCCGTATTTTGAATATGGCCCCAACCAAGAAAGTGGAAACGACACCTTTTGAAATATGTCATGGAAGGGTTCCATCACTGTCATATTTAAAGGTATGGGGTTGTGAGGCTTATGTTAAGACTCCCACCTCAAACAAGCTAGAAAGCCGTTCCACTAAGTGTATCTTCATTGGATATCCTAGAGATTCTATGGGATATTATTTCTATGATCCATTGGAACAAAAGGAGTTTGTTGTCAAGAAGGCTGAGTTCTTAGAATCTAAGTTCCTTACGGAAGGAACTAGTAGTAGAACTGTGGATCTTGAAGAGGATCAAGAACCACAAACCGATACATGTTTGGTTGACACTAGCACTCACCATGAGGATGTTTAGAATGATCAAGTGGTTGATCAATATACACAGAACGTTCGCAGATCTGGTAGAATTAGTAATCCACCTAAAAGATATGGATTTTTCATAGATGGATGCTATGTGGTAGATTCTGATGAACCAACCACCTACCATGATGCAATGTCCAATTTGGATTGTGACAAATGGCTTGAAGCCATAAACGTTGAGATGCAATCCATGTATGACAACCAAGTGGGGGACTTGATAGAACCACCTCTTAACTCCAACATAGTTGGAAGTAAGTGGGTTTTCAAGAAGAAAACCGATATGCATGGAAACTTGGATACTTATAAAGCTAGACTTGTAGTAAAAGGTTTTACTCAAACTCAAGGGGTTGATTATGATGAGACCTTCTCACCAGTTGCTATGCTAAAGTCTATTAGGATATTATTTGCTATAGCTGCTCATTATGATTATGAGATTTGGCAAATGGATGTCAAAACCACTTTTCTAAATGGATATCTTGAGGAAGATGTCTATATGGTTCAGCCAGAAGATTTTGTCAACTCAAAACATACTAACAAAGTATGCAAGTTAAAGAAATCAATCTATGGATTGAAGCAAGAATCAAGAAGTTGGAATCACCATTTTGATGAAGAGATAACCAAATTTGGGTTCATCAAAAACGCTGATGAAGCATGTGTATATAAGAAGACTAGTGGGAGCATCACCATTTTCTTTGTATTGTATGTTGATGACATCCTACTATTTGGAAATGACATTCCAACCATGGAAGGTGTAAAAGCCTGGCTTGGAAGCTGTTTCTCCATTAAGGATCTTGGTGAAGCCGCCTATATTTTAGGAATAAAGATCTATAGGGATAGATCAAGGCGGTTGATAGGTTTGAATCAAAGTGCATACATTGATAAGATCTTGAAAAGGTTCAAGATGGAAAACTCTAAGAAAGGTACCGTACCTATTCAAATAGGAACGATATTGAGTAAGACTCAATGTCCAAGCTCAAAGGATGAGCAAGACCAAATGAAGGGAATCCCGTATGCATCTGCTATAGGATCCATCATGTATGCAATGATATGCACTAGACCGGACGTGTCATGCGCTTTGAGCATGACAAGCCGATACAAACAAAATCCTGGAAGCAGTCATTGGATGGCTATTAAGAACATACTTAAGTACCTAAGGAGGACCAAAGACATGTTCCTAATCTATGGATCTGGTGAGGAGGAACTCGTAGTAAAGGGTTACACGGATGTGAGTTTCCAAACTGATCGGGATGATTCACGATCACAATCGGGGTACATTTTCATCTTGAATGGAGGAGCAATCTCTTGGAAGAGCTCTAAGCAAGATGTAGTGGCATTATCAACTACAAAGTCAGAATACATTTCCGCTTCATTAGCAGCTCAGGAAGCTGCATAGTTAAAGAAGTTCATTGCCGATCTAGGGGTGGTCCCTTCCATTCAGGACCCCCTAGAAATTCTTTGTGATAACGAGGGTGCGATTGCTCAAATCAAGGAACCCCGTGCACATCAAAAGACTAGGCACATTGAACGAAGATTCAACTACATGGGATGAAGTTGAAAAGGGGAAGATATGTATTCGCAAAGTTCACACAGATCAAAACATTGCGGATCCACTCACGAAGCTTCTTGAAAAAGCAAAGCATGAAAGTCATGCTTGTGCCATGGGGCTTTAATATTCTAGTGACTAGATTTGACCTTTAATTTCTATAATGAGATATTGTAACCCTTTATTACTTGAATAAATTATTCGGTTATAATAATTCAACTAATATTCCTATTTTGCATGTTTAAAATCCATGAGTAAATTATTTACTCAAAATGTCCGTAGTTGTTCATGCTTGTGGGAACAAGTATGAAGGTACTGCTATTATGAACTTGGATTGGTAGATATTCATATGGATAAATATAGATATTTATAGATATTTGTGGGATGCAAATATTGGACTGACCTGCACCTCAAAAATTACTACACGAAATCTTCCTGATTGATCATAAGTAATTTTGAGTAAAGGCGAACATCATTTGGTATCCTCTGACCTGAGATACATATTGGGTCTTGATATTTACCGAATATTATACTTTGACTTAGCTCTTCGCTGTTTTGAAACATGGCAGTAATAACTCTGAGTTCAGGTATGATATAAGGTAATTGTGAGAGACGTATGTTGTCAAGATGGGATTTGTCCCTCTTATTCGTTGAGAGTATGATGTCTAAGGCCTGATAAAGTTAAATCAATGGAGAATGATCACTCTGTGTCTCTAGGATTTAACATGACATCTGTGACAAAAGGATAAATGATTGATTCACCTAAATCATTTCAAGTATGGTACTTGAAGGAGATCATGTTATTGAATGGCACTTAGTCATACGTATTAAGTGTAGTAAACCATTGTTAGGCGGTATATACTGCTTGCATCAATCTTCTATGAATCTTGTGCAAGTGGGAGATTGTTGGACCTTATATGCCCAAGACACATACAAGATTGATGTGGTTAGTACGTTATGATCCAAGTCGGTTCATACCCAATAACAAGCTATACAAACCCCAATAAATGTTTGTTTGTTGATGAGATCATACAAATAAACATTGACACCAATTTAAAAAATGGGTTTTCTAAAAAAATTGCTTTGTAATAGAACAACATTATATGGATAGTTTGTTCATGAGATTTTATTTGTTTCATTATTTAAGTTCGTTAAATAATAACAAATAAAAGTGTGTTAATGATATAAAATTAAAATAGGTTTTAATTTTATAAATTAAGGGTGAAAGAGTACAAATTATAAAAGTTTCAAAATGGGGGGAAAACCCCTTTTGGAATAAATTTTCAGCAGCCCAAAGGTGGGGTCTTCAAGAGTGTTTTAGTCTTGGTTCTTTCAATTTATAGACACTCTTGCACTCTTCCATCTCTCCTCTCTCAAAGGCACACTTTCTCTTACACACACAAGCAATAGAACCTCTAAAACAAGGCTGATTTTCGGACTAAGAAGCTGAAAAAAGGGGCTGTAATTTTCGGGTTTTTGGAGGAGCTAAAGAAGAGTTATCTTTGGTGTTGCATCCTAATAAGAAAGGTGTTTGAAGGGCTTGTGGGTATCACTACTTGAGGCCTCCTCCTTTGAAGGCTAGACACATTCAAGAACATCATCATCTACCTCTTTTCATCCACAACTTTTGCACAAGAAAGGTTGTTTTCTATTAACACCCTATGGTTGGTTTTGTGTTGTTTGATATCATATTATTTTACATACATTTGATCCTAATTATGGGTTTTGTTTGTAGTTTAATACGGCAAAATATTTCAGATTATAAACCATATATTAAACTCATTTTTCCGCTGTGTTTTCATAGTTTAAATGGTTAAACTAGCTTGTTTTACATGTGACAAAACACAACAGTTCTTTGTCTTCGATACGGTGTTTAACTCATTTAATCTTCCTGTCTTCGATGATGATGCGTCTAACGCCAATGTTCAAACAAATATCATTCCTTTACTCCATTACCTGTTATTCCTCAATCCCTTTCCACCACATCTACCAATGATGCTATATCAGTTGATATTGCATCGTCTTCATCATCATTTGACCTTCCACCTCCACCTGTTTCTGCATCTCTTCCTTCATCACCAACATCTACCTCATCACAGCCAGTACCATCCTTCTCTCCTTCACCTATCCATCAACAATCTATCAGCCAACCATCTCCAAATACCCTATCTATGCACACTGTTTTCAAAACCTTGAAAAATCATCCTTATGATAACATCATTGGATCAATCACCGATGGAGTACGGACGCGGAGTCAATCTGGTTTGATTAACATTTGTATATTCTCTTGTTTTATTTCCTAAATCGTTCTGAAAAATGTTCATGCAGCTCTCCAGGATCCTTGCTAGGTTGAATCGATTCAGTTAGAGCTAGAACAATTCAGAAAACTCAAAGTGTCGACTCTGGTCGATCTTCCACCAAACAAATGCCCAATTGACACGAAATGGGTTGTTAAGAACAAACCCAATGACCGTGGCATTGTGGTGCGAAACAAATCAAGATTGGTGGTGTAGGGATTTGCTCAAGAAGAAGGGATAGACTATATCGAAGTTTTTGCTCCTGTCGCCCGTCTTAAAGCCATAAGAATCTTTCTAGCTCATGCCGCTCATAAACAGTTCAAAGTATATCAGATGGATGTCAAATGTGCCTTCATTTATGGAGACATTGACGAGGAAATATATGTGTGTCAACCACCAGGTTTTGAGGATCCCGATTTTCCTGACAAAGTTTATAAGCTAGACAAGTCTTTTTATGGTCTTCATCAGGCACCTCAGATCTAGTATAAGACCCTAACACCGTGTCTCTTAAGCAATGGATTTTCTCGTGGCACCATCGATATGACATTATTCAAGAAGGAAGTGGATAGTGAGATGCTGATCGTATAAGTCTATGTCGATGATATTATCTTTGGCTCCACCAATCCAAAGTTGTGTCGGGAGTTTGAGGAGGTAATGCGTAGTCTCTTCGAAATGAGCATGATGGGGGAGATGTGCTATTTTACTTGG
>CM046035.1:39845337-40093199 GCA_025215565.1 Flaveria ramosissima
ATAAGGGCGTTGCTTCTTTTGAAATAAGACCTAGGTTGCTTATAAGAGGAAGATTCATGCAAAGCATGTCATTTTTTCAATACATCATGAGGACATGATAAGTTTCTTTGCCAAATGTCTGTGGGGATTGGGTCATTCAATGTTTTCTTTGAACAAAATTCAAAACATGATAACAATAGTTGCGATGCATATGTTGAAACGAAGAAGGCAAGGACTTAAATGGACGAGCATATCAGCAATCCCGCCAAACTTTGATTCTGCAGAAGATCTTTTCAGCTTCTCGTTCATATCCTTTTATATTGTTCATATTTTGTTACAAAATTATTAATCGTGGATAATGGTGAAGTCTTGTAGGGCATATTTCTTTTGATTTTGTTTACCTTATTTTAGTTCTTTTTATTTATTTTTCTTTTATTTTATCTTATTTTAAAGAAAGGGAATCAAAATACAATTTTTTAAGTTTTTTGGTTTACAGTGAAATTATACTTTCGTTGGTAGTTTCGCATGGCGAAATTGTAGCTTCGCCGGTTCTTTCGCGCCGTGCAAAGTCAATTTCGACCAGAGTTTCGCCAAGCCAATTGTAGCTTCGCTTGGCGAAACTACAGTTTCGCTCACTGCGAAACTATTTGCTATATAACTCAATTTGCAAAACTCTTTTCTCATTTTCACACAATCGAAGGTTTAGGCGTTTTAGGGTTTATCGGTTGCTTCTGAGTGCGATTTTGATTTTTTGTGTGTTTGACTCTTGATTGACTGTTGTATCTTATTCGCAAGTGAGTTTCGAACTCAGGACTATAACTTAATCGAAGTTAAATAGCAACATTGTGAGTCTATTCGATTGAGACTCTTCGGTACCTTCGCAGTTCCTACTGCGAAAGTACTGATAGTCCAGCGAAACTGAACGAAAGTTCATGGTTTTTCAGTGAAACTGTGGTGTTATGCTGTCCGAGCGAACTTAACAGTTTCGCTGGGTAAACTTCAGTTTCGCTTTGCCGAAACTATACTTTCGGCCAGTCGAATCTACTTCACTGTCTTGCCAAAACTAATGAATAATTGCTGACGAAACTATACTTTCCCTTGCCGAAAACTAAAATTCTTCCTGCGAAACTACAGTTTTGGCCAACGAAAATAATTTGGTTTTTGATTAATTTTAATCCTTTTCTTATTTATCTTTAATATTATTATTTATTATACTATTCTAATGCGTTTCATTTGGTTTCAGACTTAATGGCAAATCTGAAGTTTGACGAGAGGAACAACATTACTGCCATCATAGACGACACACACCCGAAAGCAGCTGGCTTTAGAGACTGCATTCGCTTGTTGCAGAGATCTCCTATCGCCTACGCGATCTCTCATTCCTCTACCATATATGACTTACATATCAGGGATTTCTGGCTGACGGCGCAGTATGATACGAGAGGTAACTCTCAGAGGATTATAGCCAGGGTGATGGAGAATGAGGTGATCATTACTTCAGAGGTCGTATCGAGGGTGCTAAGGTTTGATGAAGACACGGGAGAGGAGGTTACTATGTCAGATCAGGAGGTGTTTGAAGCCTTCAGATCGATGGGATATGAGGGACCGCCTTTTGGGACTACGAAGGAGATTAAGAAGTCCTTCCTTTCTAAGGAATGGAGATATATAGATCATGTCTTCATTATGTGCTTAGATCACCGTAAAGGTGGATCAGATGGGCTTAACTTAGATTGGGCAAAGCCATGGTGTTATGCTGCAAGGGAAGGAAGGCAAATATAGCGAGACTGATATTTGCCTGTATAGCAGAGAATGTGATGACATTGAAGAAGGATAAATGCTTGCTCTACCCTCAAGTTTTACAGATGATTTTTGATGATCTTATTCCTAACTTACCAAGACATGGGGAGGTCAAGTGGTTGTTACAAATGAACACGCGTATCTTTGCAACTGCTATGCCATTCGTCACGATTTTAGTGGAACAATTACTCATCTTTCTGGAAGAACATGTATCCACCAGAAAGATGGAGTTATATCCGGAGGGTAGACGAGTCTGAGAATAAAAGAGCTGAAGAGACCAGGGTACAACTGACTGATGCTGCTAAGAAGAGGAAAAGATATATGAAAGAGAAGGATTACGATTTTGAGGAGGAAGTGCAAGAAATGGCTGAGGATGCAAGGGTTGAGAAAGAAAGGTGATCAAAGAAGAAAACTAGTGTGGGAGAGACTGAGAGAAGGACCAAACAGAGACACCAATCATTTATTGAGACATCAAGGAGAGAGAAGAGAGCCGGATTAGATGAGGATGTGATTAGAAACCTTAACACCTCTCTGGCCAATGAGTTAAGCATGATTAAGACAAAACTTACCAATCAAGAGATGAGGGAAAGACAGAAGGATGAAGTGATTGATGGTATGACTAGAATGCTGATAGATCAGAATAAACTGATTAAGAGACTGTTTGAGGAGGTGAATGAACTAAAGGTTGTAGCAGGCCTGCCCAATCAGCTAACTCAACTTGAGTTAGATGATTTGACTGATACTTCCAAGTACCCATTTTTAAATGTGGGTACATCTTCCCAGGCAGGAGAGGGCACATCTGGTGTAGCAGCTGAAGAAGTAGGAGGTTCTGGTGTAAGGAAGGAGACTGAAAATGTGGAGAATGTTGAGGAGATATTTGAAGCTAGATTCGTTAAACATGCAGTTTGATTTTGAAAAAGATTTGGTTGGTGAAGAGGTGATAAGAGAGAAATCTGTTGAAAAAGGATGCTGAGAAAGAGAATGGGCTAATTGATGAAGAAGAAGATGATGAGCAACTGGTTGATTATGATTCAGAACTAGAATACTATGAGGTTGATGAGAGGCCCCTAACCTATGTTGCCAAGAAGGGAGACAAGGATGGAGATGTGTTTGAAATGGCCAAATCTGAATGGTTTGTCAAGGAGAAAGAGCCTGAAGAGCTGACTCCCTATTCCAAAACATGGAAGGGTTGAGCAAGAAGGAAACAGACAAGATGATTATTAGTTGGTGTTATAACCCCGTCCTCAAAATGTTTATGATTAAGAGGAGAGGGGGGCATAACCTATATGCAGAAGAGGAAGGCTTTCAAGACCTTACCCAAATGGGATTTGAGGAGGCTGGCATTGCTGCCAATACTAAACGCTCATCTAAGTGAAAGAGCCTCGTTGCTTGAGAAGGAGATAAAGAATGGACTAAATGACAATTTTGAGTCATTCGGATTTATGAAGGATGAGAGGATAAGATCCAAGAAGGATAAAGGCTGGGAAACAAGGAAAGGGATTGTGCTAAGGGTGAAAGCCCCTAAGACAGTGAACAGATTAGACTGGCAGGTCCCCTCCACCAGCTGCTACAAAACTTTGAGAAGTGGTTCTACGACAAAAATACGGGGGAGGCGGTGATCTGGATAAAGAATGGAGGTTAATTTAGAGTGTTTGATCCCATGGAACTGTTTAGTTTCTGTGATGAAGACCTGCTAGTTATTTGCGAGAATCATATTAAAGCGGGTGCAGGTGATGAGACGAGAAAGGAAGCCAGTCTGTTTATGATTGTGGCCAATAAAGTAAGAGGAGTGAGAGCAGAAGTGAAAGAGATAACTGAGAAAGTAAGTGCTAAAGATGATTTAAACATGGATGTCCGGGATTTGGCTAGACAGTTTGAGCAAGCTAGTGCTTATCCCGAAGGAGCTAATGAAGTTGGAGGTGACCAAAGTGAATCATTTGCTAAAGCTCCTAAGGAGGTTGCTACAGGAGCTGTAGAGGACACATCAGAAGCAGCGTGGGAGACTAGAGCTGACTAGGGAGAATCTATGTCTCAAGCCCCCGGGAAAGAAGCTGTGGGAACAGATATAGATACATCAGAAGCAGCGAAAGAGACTGGAGCAGACGAGTCAAATCAAGTCAACTGAAGGAGGTGAGATCCAACCTAGGGGGGGTATTGAAGATCAAGTATAGGTTGGACTCACCTTAGTTTAGATTAAGTTATGTTTATATTACTTTGTAATAGGTTTAATGTTAGTCACTTTTGAATGTAGTTCATTTTGTCTAGTTTTGTAGTCCAGCGAAACTATGAGCGAAATTACAGTTTCGCTCATAGTCAGTTGTTGTAGTTCACCCGGTGAAATAGTCGTTTCTGACGGGCGGATCTATAATTTCGGCAGTACAGTTTCGCTGACAGCGAAACTGTCTGCCAAACTAAGACTGCTATATAATTTTCATTGTTGGGTAATCCTAGCAAAAGCCTAATCGTTTATCAATTTTGCTAGTGACCTTTGTAAGCAGTATTATCACAGAAATACATTTGTGCTTTGTTATTATTTGTGTTGATCATCATTGTTCTTATTTTGATACATTTGTGATTGTTCTCAATCTTCTTAATCTTAGTTGTCTATTGTTTGTATTTGATATTGACCGATTCAACAACTCATTTGTACTGCAAATCGATCAAATGGACCAACAACTTAGTACTTTAATCAAAACTTGTAATGAATATCTGTAATTCATTATTTCATTTATGCCTTATGTATATATAGTTAACCCATATGTGTGCTGATTTATGTGTATAATTGCAGGTACAAACATTATACTTGGTCAATTACTGAAATTGACTAAGTGTAAGAAACATCTACGGATGAACA
Source organism: Flaveria ramosissima (assembly GCA_025215565.1). Taxonomy (NCBI): domain Eukaryota; kingdom Viridiplantae; phylum Streptophyta; class Magnoliopsida; order Asterales; family Asteraceae; genus Flaveria; species Flaveria ramosissima. Next base: position 39,849,968 of record CM046035.1, read on the forward strand.
ATTTTGTTCTTCCGTAGATATGTTTCTTACAATAACAAACATCCGAAGATCCTCTGCGGATGAACAACCATCTCTAGAGTGCAAGTGAAGAAGTCAATCAAAGAGTTCAAGTGAAGACTCCTGCGGATGAGCAAACACCTTCGGAAGACAAAGTACCTTCGAAAGACATTACCTTCGGAAGAACAAATTACATTCGGAAGACCATTTAAGCCGAGGAGTCCAAACACTTGTATTTAAATAATACAAGTGTTACAAGTCAACAAGACAATTTCAAATCCCAAGAGATCCGGTGTTTCCTTAACAAAAACACGTGTGCCTATAAATATGGGTCCTAGGTTTCACATCAAAAGGATAACACGAACACACGAGCAACCAGACGGCAAACACAAACATCACATCGATTCACACAATCAATCAAACGTAAACCCTAGCAGCCGTCACATCAACATCAACACGTTCAAAGCATTTATTGTTTATATCATTCATTATTTATTCATCTGTAATCATTAATCAATTTTAATGAAATACGTCTGAATCAAATCCAGATTGTTTATTAATTGTGTTCATATCATTGTGTTCGTCGTAATCATCATTCCTTATATTTGATGTTTATTTATTAAACAATTAAAGAAGGTTAATGTTGATGCCGCAAACATTAACTTGATTTCCTTTAACACTGATAATTCCTGATTGTGATCCTTTGATTCTCAGGTGGTATCAGAGACAAGTGCTCGTTGATTTAGATCGATTGATTTATCAGTGTTAATAGTGTTTAATTGTTTGCTTGTTTCACTAGATTTGTCAGTTTTTGCTGATTAGATCTACTATTTTTTAGCAAATCTTTTTTATATGAGTCAATTAAAACAGTGAATTGTCCTTCACCAAGTATTGTTTCATTGCTTAATTAACTTAGATCAATATTCAAATCAATTAAATAGTAGATCTCAGTTATTGATTGACATTCATCAATTGCTCAAGTTTATTTGAATAAATACATTAACAAAATCCTTGATTTGATAATTAATTATCCTTAAAAGGATTGACTGATTTGTGACGACAATCGCTTTTTTTTGTTGATTAAGTTTTGTCACTAATTAATTCATTACCTAAAAGATACTCCGCAATAGTTATAATCTTAGACTTTAACTAAGCATGAGTAACTTTGGTGGATGATCATACCAACCTCCAAAGTTGGAAACAAAAGCAGATTTTAAATCCTGGAAAATCAAGTTTAGGAATCATGTGAATTATACTGATTCTGACTTATGGGTTTCAATAACTGAAGGTCCTTACATTTCACCCACTCTTGTGCCGGATTATAATGACAATAATCAAACCATAAGTACAAAGGATCTGTCACCTAATGATATTAAGAAGGTATATTAAAGCATACAACTTGCTTAGTATGGCTTTACCTGAAGAAATATTAATCAGGTGTGAGAATTATAAAACAACAAATTCCTTGTGGAAGATTCTTCATACACTCTGTGAAGAGAGTGATGAAATCAGAAGCATTAGGAAGGATACCCTTCGTTCACAATATGAAACCTTTCATCATATTGAGGGTGAATCAATTCCTCAACAAGTCCATAGATTTATGCAACTTGTAACATAGATGAATATCTTGGAGTTGAAATATACAAATGAGGAATTAAACAATAAGATGCTCCATACTTTGTCTGAAAGTTGGAAGCAAACCGTGTCCATGTTCAAGAAGACCATTGACCTTAAAGCAACTGGTTTAGATACATTAGTAGCTAAAGTTGAGGCTCTTGAAATGGATGAAAATCAAGAAACAAGAGTGTGAGAACACATGTCTCACCCTATCACTTTAAAAAAACAAAAAGTGCTGGAAGTGCCTTTATTTTCAACAATGATAGTGATAAATCTTGTACTTTGAGTGAAGATGAAGAGGAAGTAAGTTTCTATGCATCAAAGCCTTCAAAGAAATCTTCTCAAAGTAAGTCAAGAAAAGAAAAAAAGGAAGAAGTGATGATAGAAGAGATACATCTACATCATCAGCAAAGTCTTCATCAAATAACAACCAAACAGTGCCCATCACTGTCATTCTGGACTATGAAGAACAAAAAGCAGCCTTTGCAGCTTTTAGTTCAAGTTTTCAAGCTTACCTGGGAAGCATCTTAACATCTGCCAACATTTTCCAGCAAGACTTGGAAGAACTACATCCAGTATGTAGTAGGGGAGGTGGATCTACAATGGCAAATGGCAATGATTGCTTATAGGAGCCAAACAATACCTTAGGAGAAATAAAAATTTGGCTGCAGCAAGTAAATCATCAAAGATTGGTGTTGATAAGTCAAAGGTAATATGTTTCAAATACAATCTCTATGGACATTTCTCTGGAGAATGTAATCAACAATCAAATCCTGACTTGACACAACATCAGCAACATCATTCTCACCAACCATCATCATCTCAAAGATCTTTCAGACAAGCACAACTAACCAACTCATCCCACCAGCCACAAATACATCAGCATGAACAAGTAACTCTAAAGAAACTGGGCAGATCATACTTCAAGATGGAACCTGTGATTGGAGTATGTATGAGAAGGAAGTCTTGGAAGAAAATCAAGCTTTAATGGCTCACATGGATAACAAAGTTCCACCCATGGCTGATCATGCATCTGACCACTTCCTTAACTGAATCCATGGTTGATCATGCATCAACTGAAGTGAAACTTCAGAAGTTTCAACTTTCATCTCAACAATATGAGAAATTATTAAATTCTCATATTGAATCAAAGAGCAGGTATGGGTTGGGATATAATGATGTTACACCTCCTATAAATAATAATTACTCACCTTTACCTGAATCAATGACAAATAACTTATGAAATCATTTTGTGCCAAGCACCAAGTTTGAAACAAACTCTAATCAACAAGTTAATCACAATGAAACTGAGCCGAATGAAACTGAGTCTTTTGAATCAGAAAACATTAAACAAAATGAATAAGAATTTGACATTGATGAGTATGATGACTTGGATGATTCTAATGAACATGATGATGATCTACTAAACATTGGTAAGAATGTTGCTTTTGAAACAATCATTCCAAAAGTCCTTTAAGAAACAATCATTCCCAAAGTTCTTGAAGAAACAAAGTTGCCATATCCTCCAAAACAAAGAAACATGCTGAAGACTATTTGCAAGAGAATAGCTCAGCTAAATGAAGGTCTTCAAGAACTTCATCAGCAGTAAAAACCTTCAAATGAAAAAATTGAAAAGTGTGCATCTACTGAGGAAGTACACACATCTTCCGTAGAAAAAGGAAAAAAGAAACAATCAGCAGACCTTCAACGGAAGAAGAAACCTTCTTCAGTAGGAAATCTGTGGAAAACCAAATCTACTGATTTAGTAGATGATTTGCAGAAGGCAAAATCAATAGCAAACAAATGAAAGCCTCAAAAGCTGAAAAAAGGGCGAAATCAACTGCAAAATTGGAGAAGGATGAAAAACCTCAAAAGTTGACAAAGAAGAAGAAAGTAATTGATTCTGACAAAGGATCAGAGAAAATGTATTGCAAATGGTGTGATATGAAAACCACAATACTGAAGATTGTTACTTCAATAGTTATTGTTCTATTTGCAATATGAACAATCACATGACATTTGACTGCTACTTCAACAAAAAATGTGCTATTTGTAACAAAAATAACCATTCAACTCAGGAATGTTATTTCAACAAAAAGAACAAGACAAATAGCACAAAGAAGAAAAAATCTGATAAAGCTGAATCTGACTCTCAATCTACTGATTGTGAAAAAGATTCAAAAACTAAGAAGCAGCAACAAAAACAAAAGCCAAAACCAAAGGGAAAACATCCACTGATGTTCAACCTTTGAAGAAAAGAACAGCATTTCAGCAATCCAAAACACCTCACAAAAGGGTTGATTTGACTGAAAAAGAAACAAATGCTGATGATGCTTTCTTTGATGATTTTGAAAAGGAAATTCATGTACCTCATTCAAAATCAAAATATAATGAAACTTTCAACAATCAAGGTTCATTATCAAAACTAAAGCAACAAACCAACAAAAATAAGGTGAATGAAGAAGAAATAAGAAACCAGAACCTAGTTTAACAACCTCATCTTCAACAGAATCATCCTCACCTCAAACAACTCAAAATGAATCTGTGAAGTCGCTGGATCGGTTGACATCCAAGCGTGTTCTTGACGGAAGGATAAGAAAAACCAAAAGACAAACAAGATCACGAACAAGAATACAATGGTTTCATTGATAAAACCTAATGATTACAAGCTCGTTAAACATAAAAAATCACGACTTTTGGCAAGGGCAGATCGAGCATGATCTCCCCTCTCATCCGGCAGCACCATGGCCCCGGGCACTCTCTCAAAATGCTAATCTTTACACAATGAAACTGGTATTTATAGGCCTCAGCCCATATCAGATGCGACTAGGCCCATTTGTACGATTGGGCCATGCGTATGGTTCAATCGTACGACTAGACCATGCGTATGGTTCAATTGTATGACTGGACCATACTTATGGTTCAGTCTTACGAATGGCCCAATAGCATCTGTCAGTCGCACGACTGGTCCATTAGCATGACTCAGCCGTACGACTGAGTCTCATTCGCATATGCTCTTGTGAATGACCCAGTTTCATGTGTTTACAACATATCAGGTGTATTACATTAAGCCTAGACTATTAGACAAGCGACGGACAAACTATATATGACAATATATGCTCCAACAAATTCCCCCTTGGACGTTGCTTGCGAATAGTAGATAACACCTCTTACAATCTTTAGTCAATATTTGCTCTGGTTTCCAATAGAATCAAACGAAAAACTATATTAGCCAACGTTGCCGATCCGTCAGGTTGCTACAGTATCCCTGAAAATGAATTTAGGCACAATAGCTTTCGTTTACTTTGTAGAACACCATCATAGGAGCAAGATTCCCCATATGACTGATTTTTTCAGATAATGACATGAACAGTTTTCCATTGCTTCAATCTTCACACAGGCTAACCTAATTAACATTAACACCTGCAGAAATTCCCCCTCAAATTTAGCATATCCCAATATAAAAACGTTATGCTCTCCTGGCGTCTTCATACGGTGTATTGGGCAAAAAGTAGAAGGTTCCAATCCACAGCTGACAATCTCAAACAAATCAGCATGCAGTCAAATTCATCATCAGAAACCAGCTCACATCATCACTTTCTGATTTCATCTTCAATTTCTCTATACATGGATTCCCCCTAAGCATGAGAATCTTCTCTGTGCGGATAAATATAACTTTATTGGCCCATAAATAGTAAGATGCTTCTGACTACCCCACAAAATCAGCACCGTCTGCTAACATCTTCTCTTCTCTCTTTTGTGTTCTAACTACAATCACCTATTCTGGAACTACAACGAATAATGGGGTATCCATCGAACTTATTTGACAAAAGAACCTCAAGGTGAATGTGCTTCGCTCATCCTCAAATCTGTGCAAAAGGTAGCTCCATAAATTTTTTTTTGGTCTGGAACACCGTTCATTCGTATGAGATAGAGTACAATTATCACATTCGTGTGAGTGGATAATTCAAATGATATCTTTGTGAGACTGGTCATAAGACTGGTCCAGTAACATGACTGGTCATAAGACTGGTCCAGTAGCATGACTAGACATAAGACTGGTCCAGTATCATGACTGGTCATAAGACTGGTCCAGTCGCATTCCAGTCGTACGAATCGTCCAGTCGCATGGTCCAGTCGTACGAATGGTCCATTATCATGGTCCAGTCGTACGAATGGTCCATTAGCATGGTCCAGTTTACCAATGGTCCATTAGCATGGTGCAGTCGTTCGAATGGTCCATTAGCATGGTCCAGTCGCACGAATGGTCCATTAGCATGGTCTAGTCGCACGAATGGTCCATTAGCATGGTCCAGTCGCACGAACGGGTCTGCATGCAGATTTTCAAATCTGCAGCCGCCATGGCTGCCAAAAACCCTAATCTGATGAATTTTACATGAACCGAACCAAAATAGACATCATCAGATTCGCAAGGGTGATAAGAACGTGTTTTCGAGTTCGATTTTAACCAAGAACCAACACACGTAACAAGATCTGAGCAAAACACGAAGAGCATGACGTGGGTTTAACGTCAAAGAACCTTAAATAGATCCGGAAATCAAGAGCTCGGGTTGCATGAATGATTGTAGATCATTCCAGCAGTAACCAGCTCTGATACCAATTTTGAAGTCGCTAGATCGGTTGACATCCGAGCGTGTTCTTGATGGAAGGATAAGAAAAACCAAAAGACAAACAAGATCACGAACAAGAATACAACGGTTTCATTGATAAAACCTAATGATTACAAGCTCGTTAAACATAAAAATCACGACTTTTGGCAAGGGGAGATCGAGCATGATCTCCTCTCTCATCCGGCAGCACCTTGGCCCCGGGCACTCTCTCAAAACCCTAATCTTTACAAATTGAAACTGGTATTTATAGGCCTCAGCCCATATCAGATATGACTAGGCCCATTCGTTTGATTGGGCCATGCGTATGGTTCAATCGTACGACTAGACCATGAGTATGGTTCAATCGTACGACTGGACCATACTTATGGTTCAGTCTTACGAATGGCCCAATAGCATCTCTCAGTCGCACGACTGGTCCATTAGCATGACTCAGTCATACGACTGAGTCTCATTCGCATATGCTCCTGCGAATGACCCAGTTTCATGTGTTTACAACATATCAGGTGTATTACATTAAACCTAGACTATTCGACAAGTGACGGACACACTATATATGACAATATATGCTCCAACAGAATCAATTAAAACTAAAATTAATATTGAAACTTCAAGACTTATTCATGAAGGAGTAATAATTTTAGACACTGCTGGCAAACCCAAGATCATCAAGGCTTGGGTTGTCAACTCTAATTCATTTCTTTCTATGTGGAGGAACAATCTTGGAAAGCTGAAAACAAGTGGTATGTTGACATAGTTGTTCCAGGCATATGACAGGAAACTATTCATTTCTCCATGACTTCAAGCATAAAAATGCCTCATATGTGGCATTTGGTGGGGAAGTAAATTATTGTGAAACTTTGTAGTATAATCTATTGAGTGTATCTCAAATTTGTGATCAAAATTATACCATATTGTTTGATATCACTAATTGTTACATTCTTAAGCCAGGTTTTTCAGTTCCAGAAGAATGGATCCTTCTTAAAGAATTAAGAAAAGGAAACACATATGTTTTGAATATGAACAACACTTTACTCACAAGACATGAAACATACCTACTATCTAAGTCATCAGAAGATGAATCTCAATGGTGGCATAGAAGGCTTGTTCATTCTAACATGAAGAACATGAACAATTTGGTAAAAAATGACCTAGTCATTGGATTGCCAAAGAAAGAGTTTTATTGTTCAAACCATTGTCCTTCATGTTATAAAGGAAAACAACATAGAGTGTCTCCTAAATCTAAAATTATCAATACAAACACTACACCACTCAAATTGCTTCACATGGATCTGTTTGGTCCAACCAATGTGATGAGCATGGAAAGAGGCAATATTGTTTAGTGATAGTGGGTGATTTCACTAGATTCACAGGGGTCTTCTTCTTAAAACAAAAGAGTAAAACATCAGAAACATTAATGAACTTTGTCATCATGATTGAAAACCAACTTGATTTAAAAGTTAAAAATTTTAGAAGTGATAATGGGACTGAATTTATTAAAACTGACTTAGATTCCTTTTGCAGGAATAAAGGCATTGCAAGACAATTCAGTGCACCAAGTTAGAACTCCACAACAGAATGGAGTTGCTGAAAGAAGAAACAAAACACTTATTGAAGCAGCAAGAACAATTCTAGCTAATTCACAATTGCCATTCACCTTTTGGGCTGAAGCAGTGAATACAACATGCAATGTTCAAAATAGGACATTGATTGTCAAAGAACATCATAAAACATCTTATGAGCTTTTATTTAAAAGAAAACCATACATAGGATATCTTAGAGCTTTTGGGTATCATGTATCTGTTTTAAACAAAAAAGAACAATTGAGAAATTTTTTAGAAAAAGACTATGATGGTTTCTTTGTTGGACATTCTTCAACATCTAAATCTTATAGAATCTACATCCCACAACATAACATTGTGGAAGAAACTCCTAATGTTTCATTCGATGAATCCTTATTTCCTAAATTTGTAAAAGGATCATCACGGTTGTTTGATATAGATGCACTAACAGACTCATTTAACTCTGGTTATTTGAATAATGCAGGATCTGATGATACATGTTATCAATTTGTTCCCCCAAATATGAATGAAATGTCACTGTCTGCTAATCCTCCAACAATACACATATCAAATATCATGGAACAAGGAACAACAAATAATAATAATGATGCTGCACAAGTCCAGCAAAATGGATGCACATCCTTAGATGGAAACACTTCATCAGCAGTTGCTGACTCTGCATCCGCAGATGTGTATTCTGCATCCGGAGATATGAATATTGTCTCAACATCTATTCCATCCCCTCATGAAGATACAACAAACATTGAATATGATTCAGCAAGTCCACATATACCATCCGTAGATGTTGCTGCAACTCCTACGGAAGCTCAAAATACATCCGGAGAAGTTCCTGCGGAAGTTATTAATGATGCACCTGATGTTCAAACTCAGGAAGATCACTCCATACCCAATGATGAACATGAGAAACACTTTAATTACTTCCTAAATTCATCAGCTGGATTGGATCCATCTGCATCAATGGATATGACTAACTTGGAATCATCTATTCCAGTTGAATCTACTCCAACAACAAGAATTCATAAGACTCATCCAATAAACAACATTATTGGTGATCTTGATAAAAGAACAACAATAAGCCAAGGTAAAGCTAAAAACATCTATCTTTTCACTTGTTTTCTTTCATAAGTGGTTCCTCCAAACATCATAGTTGCACTAAAAGATAATTGCTAGATTGAAGCTATGCAAGAAGAGCTTCAACAATTCAGAAAGCAGAAAGTCTGGACTCTAGTTGATTTACCTAAAGGTCATCATCCAATTGGAACAAGATGGCTCTTCAAAAATAAATTAGATGACAGAGGTATAATTGTGAGAAACAAAGCAAGACTGATTGCACAAGGCTACACTCAAGAAGAAGGAATCGATTATGATGAAGTTTTTGCACCAGTTGCAAGAATTAAAGCCAAAAGAGTCTTTTTAGCGTATGCATCATATAAGAAGTTCATTGTCTATCAAATGGATGTAAAATGTGCTTTCTTATATGGGAAAATTGACGAAGAAGTCTATGTAGCTCAACCTCCTGGTTTTGAAGATCCTGATTACCCTCATAGGGTGTACAAGCTTGACAAAGCTTTGTATGGACTGCATCAAGAACCAAGAAAGTGGTATGAAACATTATCATCTTTCCTACTGAAACATGACTATAAAAGAGGAACTATTGATCAGACTCTCTTTCTCAAGCAAGAACATCAAGATCTCTTAGTTGTACAAATATATGTAGATGACATTATATTTGGATCAACAAACAAGAGACTATATGTAAACATTGAAGAATTGATGAAATCTGAGTTTCAAATGAGTTCAATGGGAGAATTAACCTTTTTCTTTGGTCTTCAAGTTCATCACAAAATAGATGGCATCTTCAACAATCAAGAGAAATATATTCTTCAAATATTGAAGAAGTAAAATCTTGCTGATGCATCTTCATGCAAAATACCTGCATCAACAATCAACAAGATTGTGCCTGATCCTACAGGAAAATCTATTGATCAACGATTGTATAGAACAATGATAGGATCTCTTATGTATTTAACTGCCTACAGACCTGACTATATGTTTGTTGTGTGTGTTTGTGCTAGGTACCAATTAGATCCAAGAGTCCCATCTGAATGTTGTTAAAAGGATTTTCAGATATCTGAAAGGAAAACCTGCCTTTGGACTTTGGTATCCAAATGATGGTGACTTTACTCTTTACTCATATTCAGATAGTGACTTTGGAGGATGTAACAACAACGGAAAATCCACAACTGGTGGATGTCAATTTCTAGGACCAAGACTAGTTTCATGGCAGTGCAAGAAGCAAACAAATGTAACTGTATCCACAGCTGAGGCTAATACATAGCTCTCTCAAATGTTAAGAGTTTCCCATGAAGTGGGTGAGAGATAGAGTATCAAGATTGCACTGGAGCGTAGGACAATGGTATAGTGTCCCATCTCTCAGGCAGGGATCTGAGGAATCTGTTATTCATCTGGCTGTTTGTATATTCATGTTGAACCATTTTTAGCTCAGATATCAAACATGAAAATAGCTCAAACTGTTGAGTCAATGTCTCACCCTTCCTATGAGAGAATGTCTCATATTGCTGGGCAAGGATTTCTCTATTGTTTGCTAAGATATCATCAGTTCCTCCAAATTGTTCTTTCAGATGCATAAGCCCAGAGTAGATTTCATTAGGCAGTGCCATGGCCAGAATTACATGGGCTTTAGCATCAATTTCAAACAGCTTTAAATCCTCTTCAGAGTATTGTTCATTCTTCTTCGGAACCATCTCATTGGTTTCAGGATTACTCACAATAGGCTTATATGGTCCATGAACCACTGACTTCCAACAACCTGAACTGTTAACAGACAGGTGATGGAGCATTCGGCGTTATACTCACTCCTAACAAGCATCGGAGGCTTAGTTGAGGAGCCAGTATTGTGAGGATCATTGATTGAAGTAGTCATTTTCACCAATTCAACCAAATTCAATGAGATTAAAATCAGTCTATTTTAAAAACTCAACAACACAATTTGAATCTCAATTAAATGACCGGAAGCGACAGAAAATCAAACTCTATAATCAATTCTTGCAAATTTGCTAATTCGACCAAACTTAGCTATCAAAAGAGCAGTTTCAATGATCAATTGTTAAATCGATCAATGATTAACCTGCTCTGATACCATTTGATAGGATCGGATCTAGTTTGATCAATTAGATTTGAATTTTGCAGCGGAATATAACAGAAATAAGATCAAATTCAAGCAAGATAAGTATGAATAAGCAATCACACAATGACGATTATAGAGAGAGAGAACTTTTCTGTTAAAGGAATATTTTCATTCATGCTAATGCTTCAGTTACAAAACAACTAGGTCAACATTCCTTTTATAAAGGAATGTGACGTCTGCTGATGTCACTTGATAGTGACATCTAACAGAATTATACAAACAACTGAAACTATGCAAACTACTGAAAATGTTCTCAACAACTGATCACATATCAGAGAATGCTAAGTACAAGAACATAAAACTACTGAACTAAAACTACTGAAACAATAAACTACTGAAAGGTAAATTACAACTACTGGAAAGGAAAAACCATCACAACTACTGAAGTTAATAACTTCAGCTATTGTGACAACTACTAATCACTCTGGTCTTCAGTCTTTGTCTTCAGTACTTCATTTTCAGATTTTGTCATCAGACCTTGTAATCAGCTGATGTCTTCAGCTGTTGTGATCTTCTTCAGCAGTTGTAATGTCTGTGGGACTTAGAGGTTTTTCTGATCAGGCTCATTGGTTCTTTTGGTCCAACAGACTAGTTGTTCAAGGGTATACTCAATAAGAAGGAATTGACTACACATATGTTTTTACCCAAGGAGCTTTACCCAACAACACTATGACAAACCCTAATTGTAAGGATTTCTATAAGTCTAATGCAGCCAAAACATCCAAAGTCTCTCTGCAAGCATGCACTAAAGAACTGAAGTAGAAATGCTTCGGAAGATTTACACCATGCACTAGAAATATTCTAAGTGTCAAATCTTCCGAAGCCAAGACCAATATCTTCCGAAGCCAAAAGTGAAGTCTTCCGAAGCTTCAATGACAAAGTCTTCCGAAGCCAAAGAGTGAAGACAGATTTCTTCTGAAGACTTTTAGAGATATGCCTTTATTTGATGTACTTTACCATAAAGTTGGACCATCTTTCCGCTGCAACTCTGTAAAGTCACCAACTTACATGGGTTGGTGAAAGGTCCATGCTTTTGGTAACTGTACATTGAGGTCTCGAGTCCATGCTTTCTACTTTATGTACTTTTATTCTTTTTGTAATATATTAGGATGTGAGCTATGGCATGTCATAGTCACAAGTTAAAAAGGCAGATATGCCTTTTTCACTCTACATTCGATTTTGTAGTTGTCTAGTCAATTGTATCCAGCTGGCCTTCAATGTATGGCCGGCTATAGGATGTAGTATAAAGTATCTCAAGTACTTGTAACTTTCTATTGATGCTTTGTAACTGGTAATAGAACTTGAGAAGCAATATACTGATGGGTTTGTTAGAACATCAAAACATAGTTTAACCTTTTAAACTTTCTGAAAAACGCAGCGGAAGTAAAGCATTATAACATGTTAATAATCTGAAAATTTCATGTTCTAAATGATGTTTTAAGATGAAAGACAAACCCAAATCAAAAGGATCTTTAATATGTGAATAAGCAAGCTATATAAACACATAAAACATACATAATGTGACAACCAAATAAGCTGCCAAACTACCTCTTTCAGCAGCAAGTAAACCGAGAGAAAAGTGGATGATTGATGCTCAAAATCGGCCAAGACTTCAAGATTAGAAGTCCTCAAGCTTGTATACCCCAAGCCCTTGAAGCAAACAACTCTTGTTAGGGAGAATGAACACCAAAATCAACTCCAAAACCCCTTTTCTGCTGCTTGTACCGTAACTTTTGAGAGAAAGAGAGAGTTTTTCTTTTGATTTTTGCAAGTGAATCATATGGGTTGGAGAGTCCAACACTCTTTCATAAAGAGTGTGAGTTACCAAGGGAAAAGAAAGAACCCCTTTGGTCCATGGGGGTGGCCGAATTTATTTAAAATTGGCTGGGATTCCCTCTCATTTTAATGTCTTGTGAACACATTAAAAGTTCATGGACCCTCTTGGATTTTAATGTGTGACAAGTGCAAGAACTATACTTATGTTTTATGCACTAATCTTTCATTAAACATTTTAATAAAGATCACTAACATTGCATTATCTTATGTTATTTAACCCTTTTAAATAACAATGTGATTAATAAAACCCATCAACAAATCATCCTTATGATTTGACCCATTTCACATATAATTGTTTAGAAAACCAATTTTCTAAATTTGGTGTAAATATTTAATTGCATGATCATATCATCAATTAAATATTAATTGGTGTTTGCTAAGCTTGTTATTGGGTATAAACCGACTTGGATCATAACGTACTAACCACATCAATATTCTAAGTGTCTGGGCACATAGAATCCTACAATCTCCCACTTGCCCAAGATTCATAGAAGATTGATGCAAGCAGTAAATACCGCCTAACAACGGTTTACTACCCTTAATACGCATGACTTATAGCCATTCAATAACATCATCCCTTTCAAGTACCCTACTTGAAATGATTTAGGTGAATCAATCATTTATCCTTTTGTTACAGATGTCATGTTAAATCCAAGAACACAGAATGATCATTCCTTGTTGATTTAACTTAATCAGGCCTTAGACATCTAACTCTCAACGAATAAGAGGAACAAATTCCATCTTGACTACATACGTTTCTCACAAACACCTCGTGTCATACCTGAACATACCCTTATGTGCTGTCCACTATTTCAGGACAGTGAAGAAAAAGCTCAAGGTATAATACTTGGTGAATATCAAAACCCAATATGTATCTCAGGTCGGAGGATACCAAATGATATTCGCCTTTACTCAAATTTACTTATGATCAATCAATAAGATTCCATGTAGTAAAATTTGAGATAACGGGTTAGTCCAATATTTGTATCCCACAAATATCTATGAACCTTGGTAGCAACCCATTGCTCTATATTCATCCTTATGAATATCAACCAATCCAAGTTCATAATAATCTTACCTCACACTTGTTCCCACAAGTATGAATGACTACGGACTTTTAGAGTAAACAATTTACTCATGGATTAAACATGCTGAATTGGAACATTAATTGAAACATTATAACCAAATAATTTTATTCAAATAATAAAGAGTTCCACATATCCAAATACAAAGTTTACAGATCAAATCCAATCACTAGAATATCAAAGTCCCATGGCACAAGTATGACCTTCATGCTTTGCTTTTTCAAGGAGCTTCGTGAGAGGATCCGCAATGTTTTGATCCGTGTGAACTTTGCGAATACATATCTTTCCTTTTCAACTTCATCTCGTATGTAGTTGAATCTCCGCTCAATGTGCCTAGTCTTTTGATGAGCACGAGGTTCCTTGATTTGAGCAATCGCACCCTCGTTATCATAAAAGATCTCTAGGGGGTCCTGAATGGAAGGGACAACCCCTAGATCGGCAATGAATTTCTTCAACCATGCAGCTTCTTGAGCTGCCAATGAGGGGGCGACGTATTCTGATTCTGTAGTTGATAGAGCCACCACATCCTGCTTGGAGCTCTTCCAAGAGACCGCTCCTCCATTCAGAATGAAAATATATCCCGATTGTGACCGAGAATCATCACGATCGGTTTGGAAACTCGCATCCGTGTAACCTTTTACAACGAGTTCCTCATCACCAGATCCATAGATTAGGAACATATCCTTTGTCCTCCTTAGGTACTTAAGTATGTTCTTAACAGCCATCCAATTACTGTTTCCAGGATTTTGCTGGTAACGACTTGTCATGCTTAAGGCGCATGACACGTCCGGTCGAGTGCATATCATTGCATACATGATGGATCCAATAGCAGATGCATATGGGATTGCCTTCATTTTATCTTGCTCATCCTTTGAGCTAGGACATTGAGTCGTACTCAATATCGTTCCTCTTTGAATAGGTACGGTACCTTTCTTAGAGTTCTCCATCTTGAACCTTTTCAAGATCTTATCAATGTATGCACTTTGATTCAAACCAATCAACCGCCTTGATCTATCCCTATAGATCTTTATTCCCAGAATATAGGCGGCTTCACCAAGATCCTTGATGGAAAAACAACTTCCAAGCCAGGTTTTCACACCTTCCAAGGTTGGAACGTCATTTCCAAATAGTAGTATGTCATCAACATACAATACTAGGAAAGTTATTGTGCTCCCACTAGCCTTCTTATACACCAAGCCTCATCAGCGTTTTTGATGAAGCCAAATTTCTTTACCTCCTCATCAAAACGATGATTCCAGCTTCTAGATGCTTGTTTCAATCCATAGATTGATTTCTTTAACTTGCATACTTTATTAGGATGTTTTGGATCGACAAAACCTTCAGGCTGAACTATGTAGACATCTTCCTCAAGATATCCATATAGGAAAGCCGTTTTGACATCCATTTGCCAAATCTCATAATCATAATGAGCAGCTATGGCAAACAATATCCTTATAGACTTTAGCATAGCAACAGGTGAGAAGGTTTCATCATAATCAACCCCTTGAGTTTGAGTGAAACCCTTTGCTACAAGTCTAGCTTTATAAGTATCCAAGTTTCCATGCATATCGGTTTTCTTCTTGAAAACCCACTTACTTCCAACTACCTTGGTATTAAGAGGTGGTACAACAAGTTCCCAAACTTGATTGTCATACATGGATTGCATCTCTACGTTCATGGCCTCAAGCCATTTGTCACAATCCAAATTGGACACTGCATCATGGTATGTGGTTGGTTCATCTGAATCTACCACATAGCATCCATCCATGAAAAATCCGTATCTTTCAGGTGGATTACTAGTTCTACCACTTCTGCGAACGTTTTGTGTGTATTGATCAACCATTTGATCATCTTCAACATCCTCATGTTGAGTGCTAGTTTCAACCAAACGTGCATCGGGTTGTGGTTCTTGATCTTCCTCAAGATCCACTATTCTACTGCTAGCTCCTTCCATAAGGAACTTTGCTTCTAAGAACTCACCCTTTCTGGCAACAAAAACCTTTTGTTCCAGTGGATCATAGAAATAATATCCCATAGAATCTCTAGGATATCCAACAAAGATACACTTGGTGGATCGGACTTCCAATTTGTTTGGGGTGGGAGTCTTAACATAAGCCTCACAACCCCAGACCCTTAAGTATGATAGGGATGGAACTCTTCCATGCCATGTCTCAAAAGGTGTCCTTTCCACCTTTTTGGTTGGGGCCATATTTAAAATACGGGCCGCGGAGAGCAAAGCGAAACCCCAAAATGATAGAGGTAATGTGCTTCTAGACATTATAGATCGAACCATATCCAATAAGGTTCGATTCCTCCTCTCAGACACACCATTATGTTGTGGTGTTCCAGGTGGAGTGAGTTGTGAGACAATCCCACAACTCCTAAGATGATCTTGAAAGGCATCACTTAGGTATTCACCTCCTCTATCGGTACGGAGAACTTTAATCGACTTGTTGAGTTGATTTTCTACTTCATTCTTGAAGATTTTGAACATTTCAAAAGCTTCATCTTTGTGCCTTAATAAATACACATACCCATAGCGACTATAATCGTCGGTAAAGGTAATGAAGTATCTTTCACCATTCCTAGTCATTTGCTTAAAAGGACCACATACATCCGAATGTATGATTCCTAATAAATCTTTTGCCCTTTCGTTAGTCCCACTAAAGGGTGCCTTTGTCATTTTACCTTGTAAACAAGATTCACACACATCAAATGAATCACATTCACTTGTTTTTAAGAGACCATTCTTTTGTAGTGTTTGAATTCTTTTCTTGTTTATATGACCAAGACGGCAATGCCAAAGATAGGTATCATTCAAGTCCAACTTGAGTTTCTTGGTGTTAGTTTGGTACAATGAACTATTTAAAGCGTTTTCATGAACCAATTCATAAATACCATTAATGGGAATTGCTTTAAAATAGAACATATCATTTAAAGAAACATGAATATCATTTTCAACAAAAGATAATACATAATCATAATGTCTTAATTGGGATACAGAAATAATGTTCCTAGTCAAACTAGGAGCATACAAAATATTCTTCAAAATAACATCCAAGCCACTTGGAAGTTTTAGGATGTAGTCTTCACGAGCTTCAACTTGGACTTTGGTTCCATTGCCCATGAAGAGACTAACATCCCCTTGATTGAAGTCCCTACTTCTTGTGAACCCCTGCAACAAATTGCAAATATGAGTTCCACATCCGGTATCTAATACCCATGTGTTTGAAGATGTAACATTAAGATCAATATGAATCATGTATGTTGTACCTGAGGTCTGCCCGGCATCCCTCTTTGCTTTCAACTCTTGGAGATGGACGGGACAATTCCTTGCCCAATGTCCAATCTCCCCACACTTGAAGCATGGGTCATTAGTAGCAACCTTTTGCTTCTTCTCTTGTGGTTTGGGTGGTACCCTTACCACCCCTTTCCCCTTTCCCAAAACGGGTCCCTTACCCTTGGCAACCTTTGCCTTGGGTGCGGGATAAGGCCTTTTCTTGTTCCCACCTTCATTGATGGTGAGAACGGGTAAAACCCTTTACCCATGGCCGCCTCGGCCGTTTTGAGCATTGAGTGAAGCTCACCAATGCTCTTGTCCCAAGCATTCATGTTGTAGTTCAACACAATGTCTCGAACTTCTTAGGTAAGGCCATTAAGGATCAAATCCGTGGCCAATTCCTTCGAGACGGGACAATTAAGCCTCTCGAGGCGGTCAATATGACTTTTCATCTTAAGTACATAAGATGAAACAGATTGGTTGTCGTCCATACGACATGCATGGAGTGCTCGAACCGTTTCGAAGCGCTCAACCCTTGCCTGCTGTTGGAACGTTTCCTTTAGCTGGGTTATCATGTCATAAGCTCCGTGATGTTCATACTCCTTTTGGAGATCCGGAGTCATGCTTGCTAGCATGAGATAAGACACTTGGACGGAGTCCTCAGTGTACTTCAACCAATCGTTGAAGGCCTCCTCATCATCCTCAGTAGGTTGATCGGGGATAGGGTCGTCTAATACATATGATCGTTTCTCTTGCTTGAGAACGATTCTCAAGTTTCGATACCAATCAATGAAGTTGTTATGATTTAGACGTTCCTCTTGAAGGATCGCACGTAATGATTGGTTTGACGCGGATGAGTTATCGTGATTTTCATTGTTGGTGGCCATCTACAAAATTTAACAAAGGTCTATTTAGTATTTTCGATATTGCTATTTTTAATAATTAATGCCTTTTAAGGTCATTTTTATATTAAAATCTAGAACCCAACATTACATTTAAATTGTGGTTAGGTGACCTTTATCCCACGATTTAAATTAATAA
Source organism: Flaveria ramosissima (assembly GCA_025215565.1). Lineage (NCBI taxonomy): Eukaryota > Viridiplantae > Streptophyta > Magnoliopsida > Asterales > Asteraceae > Flaveria > Flaveria ramosissima. The sequence continues at coordinate 39,868,243 of CM046035.1, forward strand.
GGTGGTCAACGATTGACGGTTGCAACCATTTGCAACTTCTAGAGGTATGGGATCGACTTTAAACATCATATGTAAAGTCGGCATGTTAATCCCATCAACACCATTTGGAAACCATATTTAGGTGATCCATTTAACATGGTTTGCAAATCAAGTTATCCTACTTGCACACACGTGTGTGAGTTTACCCACATAAGTGGTTAGGTGACCTTTATCCCACCAATTTGGTATCCCCACCTTAAATTACAAGTTCCCTCTAAATGGTTAGGTGACCTTTATCCCATTTAGAGTTTCCAAATGACTCAAGTGTTGTGCAAAAGGACGGTGTTAAACTTGTTTGTCAAAAGTTTAGAGATTTCATAATTCTAGTTTTAGAAAACTCTATGTACTTGTATTTGCATGCTTTCAAATACAAGATACCCTATGGTTCACTTTTAATAAAACTTCTTTTATTTTGAAATCATTAATCCTTTTAATAACCTTTTATTAGTCACTTAATGATTAGGAACCAAAAATTCAGCTTGTTATGATAATTTATTTAGATTGTTAAGCATATTCATATATCAAACAATCAACATAAAATGAATAATCAAACAAGCATATATCATTCAACCACATGTGCATAACCATAGCCACTAAGTTGACTACACTTGTTTGCCATCACAAGTGTTGTCATAAGGTCTTTCCTAAGGGTTAACAATGACACATCATATGTCTCCATGAACTCCCACTCGATTCCTCATCCAAATGCTTCAAGTGTACATGTCTTTGATGTCCATCTTTGGGTCTTGATCTTGTGCATCTTCCTTTTACAAAATTGTATCCTAATACATTTTTCTAATAAAAGAAATGCACCTATTCTATTTATTACATAACCAAATGAATAAATAATTACAACCCAAATAATAAACATAAATATTACAACCCAATTGAATGAATAAAACCAACCATTCCAATCATCCAAAACAAAAGGCCAAAGGCTAGGTTATGCACACTAACATCCAATGATCATATCATCCAAACATATAATGAAACCCCACTTAAAACCACCAAATTTCAGCCAACATAAACTGAAATTTTGGGTTTTAAACATTGTCCAAACAATCAACATTTCATAATATATATCTTTCAAGGTCTAATCACTAGCATGTGTGATATGACCTTGAAAGTTTGGGGAATCATTCATACAAAACATAGCAGCCCTAAATCAGCCTCTAATATGTTGATAATACATCTTTAAAACCGATTTTAAAGGCTAAGAACAAGCAAGTTATCCACATAACCGGCTCTTGATGCCATTGATGGGTTTGTTAGAACATCAAAACATAGTTTAACCTTTTAAACTTTCTGAAAAACGCAGCGGAAGTAAAGCATTATAACATGTTAATAATATGAAAATTTCATGTTCTAAATGATGTTTTAAGATGAAAGACAAACCCAAATCAAAAGGATCTTTAATATGTGAATAAGCAAGCTATATAAACACATAAACATACATAATGTGACAACCAAATAAGCTGCCAAACTACCTCTTTCAGCAGCAAGAAAACCGAGAGAAAAGTGGATGATTGATGCTCAAAATCGGCCAAGACTTCAAGATTAGAAGTCCTCAAGCTTGTATACCCCAAGCCCTTGAAGCAAACAACTCTTGTTAGGGAGAATGAACACCAAAATCAACTCCAAAACCCCTTTTTTCTGCTGCTTGTTCCGTAACCTTTTGAGAGAAAGAGAGAGTTTTTCTTTTGATTTTTGCAAGTGAATCATATGGGTTGGAGAGTCCAACACTCTTTCATAAAGAGTGTGAGTTACCAAGGGAAAGAAAGAACCCCATTGGTCCATGGGGGTGGCCGAATTTATTTAAAATTGGCTGGGATTCCCTCTCATTTTAATGTCTTGTGAACACATTAAAAGTTCATGGACCCTCTTGGATTTTAATGTGTGACAAGTGCAAGAACTATACTTATGTTTTATGCACTAATCTTTAATTAAACATTTTAATTAAAGATCACTAACATTGCATTATCTTATGTTATTTAAACCCTTTTAAATAACAATGTGATTAATAAAACCCATCAACAAATCATCCTTATGATTTGACCCATTTCACATATAATTGTTTAGAAAACCATTTTTCTAAATTTGGTGTAAATATTTAATTGCATGATCATATCATCAATTAAATATTAATTGGTGTTTGCTAAGCTTGTTATTGGGTATAACCCGACTTGGATCATAACGTACTAACCACATCAATATTCTAAGTGTCTTGGGCACATAGAATCCTACATATACAACATTCTTGAAAACCAAATATTTGTGTTGTTTGCAATCTTGTTCTGCCACTCAAGGTGATACACCCGCATTACAACCAATCCTTGAAGAAGTAGAAACTTAAACTCCAAGTAATGCAAGTGATAAGCAAAAGCAACCTATTGTTGTTAAAGAACCAGCCAAGAAAAACATACCACCACCACCCTATGTTCCACCACCTCCATATCCAGGTCTTTTGAGAAAATAACGAATGGAGGCACAATATGGCAAATTCCATGGGTTGTTCAAGCAACTCCATAGTAATCTGCCCTTGGGGGAAGCCTAAGCCCAAATGCCAAACTATGCTAAGTTTCTAAAGGGTGTCTTATCGAACAAAAAGAAACTAGAAGAGTTATCACATGTAGTTTTGAATGAGGAATGCTCTGAACTTCTTCAAAAGAAACTACCTCAAAAGATGAATGATCAAGGAAGTTTCACCATACCTTGCCTGATAGGAAATTTTTCTGTCAGCAACGCCTTAGCTGATTTAGGTGCTAGCATTATCCTTATGCCTTATGTGGTTTTTGAAATGTTAAACTTAGGTGACCTAGACCTACTCGTATGAGTATCCAATTGGCTGACCGTTTTGTTAAATATCCGAGTGGCATCGTTGAAAATCTCTTAGTTAAAATCGACAAATTCGTATTCCCGTTGATTTTGTGATCATTGACATGGATGAGGATAAAAATGTTCCTCTTATCCTAGGTCGACCTTTCTTAGCGACTGCTCGAGCCCTTATTGATGTTTGTACAGGCAAACTCACGCTTCGAGTAGACGAGTAGGAAGTAACATTCGATATAAGGCAATCCATGAAACACCCTCAACATCATGATGACTCACACTATTACGTTGTTGCTTGCGATTCAATCATAAGCTGTCATTTAAAGAAAACTCTTTGAAATAAAGCTTGCAACACTCAATTAATAGAGGTCCAAATCACTGAACCCATCTGTGAGAATCAAATCATTCCAGGACTAGAAGTTGATAAAACATCATCTCACCAAGAAGCATTTGAGATCATTGAACAAGAGCTAGAACTTAAAGCCAAACCTTCTATCGAAGACCCTCCAGTTTTAGAGCTCAAAGAACTTCCATCATCTCGAATACGCCTTTCTTGAAAACACATCTCAACTTCCTGTCATAATCTCTTCGCCTTATCAACTGATGAGAAGAACAAGTTTCTCAATGTGCTTAAGGCACATAAACGTGCAATTCCATGGAAAATCATAGACATCAAGGGAATGAATCCATCCGTTTGCACTCACAAGATACTGATAACTTCAAATCCATCATTCAACCTCAAAGAAGTTTAAACCCGAGAATACAAGAGGTGGTGAAGAAAGATGTAATCAAACTGCTAGATGACGGTTTGATTTACCTATTTCCGATTCGCCTTGGGTCAGTCCCGTCCAAGTTGTTCCAAAGAAAGGAGGAGTGACTGTTGTAACTAATGAGAAGAATGAGCTTATTCCCACTCGTACGGTTACAGGATGGAGAGTTTGCATCGACTATCGCAAACTCAATAACGCCACAAGGAAAGATCACTTCCCTCTTCCTTTCATCTTCTATTGTTTCCTTGATGGTTTCTCATGTTATTTCCAAATTCCTATTGCTCCCGAAGATCAAGAGAAGACGACATTCACCTGTCCATATGGCACATTTTCTTATCGGCGAATGCCTTTTATCTTGTGTAATGCTCCTACTACATTTCAAAGATGCATGGTAGCAATCTTTCATGACATGATTGAACACTCAATGGAAGTTTTCATGGATGACTTCTCCATCTTTGGGAACTCATTCGAGCAATGTCTTGAAAATCTGGAAAAGAGGCTAGTTAGATGTGAAGATTCTAACCTTGTTTTAAATTGGGAAAAGTGCCACTTCATGGTTACGGAAAGAATAGTGTTAGGACACAAAATCTCTTGAGCAGGGCTTGAAGTCGATTAAGCCAAAGTCCACACTATTTTTAAACTTCCACATCCCACGACCGTGAAAGATATAAGAAGTTTCCTAGGCCATGTAGGATTCTACCGTCGTTTCATCAAAGATTTCTCAAAAATTGCTCGGCCATTGAGTCAACTTCTTGAGAATGACGCACAATTCGTATTTTTTGACGAATGCATTAGTGCATTCAAATTGCTTAAGGAGAGACTGCTAACCGCTCCAATCATGGTTTCCCCAGATTGGACGCTACCATTTGAACTCATGTGCGACGCAAGCGATTTCGCGGTAGGAGCCGTATTAGGACAGAGGAAAGACAAGCATTTTCACCCAATTCATTATGCGAGCAAAAGCCAAAATGACGCACATGAAAACTACACCACAACCGAGAAAGAGCTTCTTGCGGTAGTTTTCGCATTTGACAAATTCCGCTTGTATCTAATTGTTGATACATATCTACCTAGTTTAGGAGCTTAATGTAATTGTCTGTCATGTCTTACATATATGTAACGGATGAATTGTATGAAATACAATATGTGATTGATGATTATAATGTTTAATGTTTCATTGTTTAGTGTGTGACAAAGTATATTGAACTAACTATATAGGTTAGAGATTATTGTGCATAGTTCTTAGTCAATAATGATTGAGAAACGTGTTCAAACTTAATCGTATGAAGTCTTTATGCGAATGGACCATACGCATGAATACTTCATGCTAATGGACCACTCGCACGACTGAACCAGGAGACTGGATCAGTCGCACGATTGAGACATAAGATTGACTCAGTCGCACGACTGAACCTTCAGTCGTGCGTATGAATCAATCGCATGATTCAGTCGCATGAATGAACCATGCTAATGGTTTAGTCGTACGATTGAAAACCCTAACCTATAAATACCACTTAATTCGTGGAAAAATGGAACACTTCAATACTTTTGACACATATTCGTACCCTAGCCGTCCAGAGACTCCAGAAAGCTTGTTCCAACTTCATAGTTCGCAGTTGATCTTGTTCTAATCGTTCTTACGTTTCTTTAATCGTTAGATTGATCTGAACTGCGTTCTCACTGATTGGATCGCCAATCAAATAGGATTCCGCACTATTTGAACAGGTATACACGCATAATCAGTTAGTACTCCGTACGTACACGGTCCTGACAAGTGGTATCAGAACTTTGGCTCTTGCTTTTGCGTGTGATTCGATTAGTCTCGGTGTAAAAATCATGTTTTTCATTTAATAGAGTCATCTTTTTAAGTAAAACAGTGTTTTTGATGTCTCCAGGTGTCGAAGTTTTCGTTTTTCGGCATACGGCAGATTAGGGTTCTTGAAAAATCGCGTTCTTGTGTCAAAGCGTCAAAAACCTTTGAATTTTCAAAAACAGCAGCCTTTAGTCGCACGATTGGCTCAACCGCACGACTGAAATCAATCGCACGACTAAAATCAATCGCACATCCATTCGCACGATTGAACTTAGTCGCTCATCCATTCGTACGACTGAACATCTCCATTCGCTTGTCTCCAATCGCATACTCCATACGTACAACTGAATCTAATTGCACGATTGATTTCATTCGCACACGTCAATCGCACCTCCATCCGCACGACTGAACAACTCCAGTCGCATAGGCCATCCGCATTTGTCCAATCGCACGATTGACTCCTCCTCATCTGTCCATTCGCACGAGTGAATCAGAGTTGTTCTCAAAGTTCAAAGTTAATACAAATGGAAGATCAGTTTTCAGCATTTACAGCTGGGAAAGACTCACGTATCTAGAACCTTATGCTTCTGGAGAATGAGGTTGGAAATCACAATAAACCGCCTAAGCTTATAACGTTGGATGACTATCCACAATGGAAACAGCGGGTCGAGATCTATCTTAATGGAGTTGATCCCAACCTTTGGGAGTCTATTGAGACAAAGTATAGTATGCCAGTTGATGCTGATGGTGTTAAATTAACTTTGGGAGGTATGACTGACGGCCAGAAGTGAAGTACAATGTTGAAAAGAAGGTATATGCCCTGTTGACCCAGTCGATACCAAAAGATAAATTCCATCAGTTTTCTGAGAACAAACAGGCAATGAAGTTATGGGAAGCGTTGGAGAAAAGGTATGATGGGAATGCATCGGTGAAAGCTTTGAAGGCAAAGGCTCTGAAGAAGGAGTTTGACAACTTCTCTTCAATGGGAAAAGAAAGCTTGGATGATGTTATCGATAGGTTTTACCATATGATGAGTGAACTGCACACTCATGGGGTTACAATGTCTATGGAAGATAAGGTGTCAAGTTTTGCAGATGGTTTGCCAGAAAAATGGGACTCGTCTGTGTCTAATCTGAGTCAGAACAATATTCTATCAAGGTTGGATATAAATGACTTCATATTGAAGATGAGAGAGGAAGAACAGAGGATGAAATACAAGTCTTATAAAGGATCCTACGACCAGAATCCTTCATTTTATAACTCAACTCCCAATCCAACCTGCTTAGGAGCACCTCTCCAAACTGCCTTTATGTCTAGTTCAGCAGCTCCTTCCCAATCCACTGCTTCAGGATCAGAAACGCTAGGGTCGTCTTGCACCCAATATATAGTACCGGAAGCCAATGCTACTAAGTTGAAGACCAAGAATCTCGGTAATATTACTGTGGAGGTTCCAAAGGAGCACATGGACCTTCTAGCTGCAGTTGTTCATTCTTATGATGGTCTAGTTGCAGGAAAAATTGGTAATTGCCATCTCGCCGATGAAGACTACGAGCAGCTGGTGAAAATGAACTAGAAAGAATGGATATTATGTGGGCTTTGGCAAGTGCTATCAGGAGAGCTAAAAAGTTTGTCAAAAAGACTGGACAGAACTTGGTAGCCACAAAAGACACTACATTTGGTTTTGACAAAACCAAAGTTACCTACTTTAACTGTGGAGAAAAAGGGCATTTCAAACGTGAATGTGTAAAGCCCAAGAAAAACAGGTAACGGAAATCTGTTCTCAACCTTCAACCGTCAAGACAAAGACGTGGTTGGAACTAGTTCTTCAAGTAAAGATACTAAGGCACTAACTGCTCAACATGATGAAGGACAAGACTGGTCTTTCCGTTTTGTCTCTGATGGACAATCAAACATTGCTTGTGTAGAAGCATTGGATGATGGGTCTGCAAATGAAGGTGATATTGCAGCTGAGCAAGTTGTGTCAGATTCAGAAGAGGCTATGAATGTAGTAAATCACCTAGTTGAAGAGGAACTCAGAACTACATGTTCAGAATCTCCAGCTTCCGAAGCATCTAATTCTGGATTGATGGCTGATTCATCTGAATCTTCACAGGTAAGTACAAAAGATAAACTTTTCGAAAAACATGCGTGTAATAATTGTAACAAATTTTGAGAAAGCATTGATCTTTAGTTTGCTAGGTTATTAGACCACAATGATAGCTTAGTAAATGATTTACAACAGTGCATAGAAGCTAATCGGATTTTAAAACAAAACGAGTGCAGTTACAAAGAGAAAATAGAACTTTTAAATAAACAATAAAGGAAAACCGAGGTTGTTGCTTTTAATAAAGAAAATGATATAAAATTTTATTTAAACTCTTTGGAAGAAACAAAGAAACAAAAAGCAGATTTAGAAGTCGAAGTCAACTCATAAAAACAAAAACTGCACAGTTGGACCAGTTCCTCTCACATAGTTCAAAACTTAGTGAAAGAACGGAACAATGGGGAAGGGTTGGGTTACAAAGTAGTTCCACCACCACATGAGATCATGTTAAATACAAAATGTAGACCTGTAAATAACAACCCAATTAAGGATCATGTGGTGTCTACTCCTCTGGTTAGTGATCCGGATACCATGGGTAAACTGGCGAATTCTGTCACTAAACAGAAGGAGGCTACTTTGAAATCTAAAGGTAAGATGCCTATTGTAAACTTGGATGAACAAATTGAAAAGGTTAATATAAAGTCATGTTCCAACATGTCTATTTCTGAACCTAAAATAACCAAACCAGTTAACCAACCACGTGCTTCACGTCAAAGTCCAAATAAACAAAAGGCTAAGGATGTTAAAAACGTTCAAACAATGAATTTTGTTAAAGAAACAAAGACATCTAAACAAGAAGTGTCCAAACCCAATCAGACTCAATTCACACCTGTTTCACACTCAACTCCACAAAAACAGTTTCCTCAACATGTAGAAGGGAGATCTTGCTACAGTTGTGGAAAGAGAGGACATATCGCTTCTAACAGTCCTTATTATCAGACTCCCAAACAGAAAATTGAACTTTATATTACAAAACCAAGTTCTTCGAAAAGGAGTTCTATTACTCCACTAAAGAGAATTAATGAACCTAAAGTTCAAACTGTAAGCCAGTCGTCTGTTTATCACAAATAGGCCTTACACAAAACTGGCTTATGGAAAGAAAATTCAAGTCCATTGTTTGATAATGAGAACAATAAGAAGAATGATATGCCCTCACCCTCAAATGGACAGTGGGTTGAGTTTATGATGTGTGATTCCTTCGGGTCACCCAAGCCAGTTAAGGCTTGGGTCCCAAACCTAAACTGATCATTTCCTTTTAATATGCAGGGTGTCCATTACAGTGCTATCATAAACACCTGAAGTGTTGATAGTGGGGCGTCTAGGCACATGACCGGGAACCTGTCTCTCCTTTTCAATGTGAAACAAATTAAAGGGGGACATGTATCATTTGCTGGTAATAAAGGAGGATACATCACCGCTCAATGCGAAGTCGGAAACCAGAAAGTCAAGTTTGATAAGGTCAACTACGTTCAACAACTACAGAATAACTTGCTTTCAGTCTCCCAAATCTGTGACAAAGGATTCAAAGTTGTTTTTGACAACAAGAAGTGCTATGTATTGAAAAAGGATTACATTATTCCAGAGGACAAAATCTTAATGGTAGCTTCAAGATATAACGACTTATATGTCTTGGATCTATCAAAAGCCTCCACAACCGATCATAAAGTTAAATGCTTCTTGTCAAAGGCCACAGAAAAGGACTCAATGTCCTGGCATAGGAGAATGGGAAACATCAATCCACGGAAGATGAATCATCTGATCCAGAATGATTTAGTGTAAGGAGTAAATGTCAAGAATTTCCAACTTCCGGATTTTTGTGTAGCGTGTAAGAAAGGTAAACAGACCAAGAAGTCTCACAAGGAAAAGAAAGAAAATTCAATTTACCTGCCTCTCGAACTTCTACACATGGATCTGTTTGGTCCTGTTAGCACAAAGAGCATCGCTGGTGATTTGTACTGTTATGTAGTCACTGATGATTACTCAAGATTCTCTTGGGTGATGTTTCTGAAATCCAAATCAGAGACGTTTGAATCCTTCAAACAGTTGGTATCTACGTTGAAATCACTCTACAAGCTGAAAGTGAGACAGATTCCATCAGACAACGGCACGGAGTTCAAGAACCAGTGGATGGAGGCGTTCTACAGAGAGTAAGGGTTTTGAGAGTGTGCGTGGGGCCTAGGTGCTGCCGGATGAGAGGGAAGACCATGATCGATCTCCCCTTGCCAAAAGTTGTGATTTTTATGTTTAACGAGCTTGTAATCATTAGGTTTTATCAATGAAACCATTGTATTCTTGTTCGTGCTCTTGTTCTTTTGGTTTTTCTTTTCCTTCCGTCAAGAACACGCTCGGATGTCAACCGATCCAGCAACTTCATAATTGGTATCAGAGCTTAATGTCCCTAGAGGAGTGATTGACTGTTGATACATATGTCCCGACTTCACATAAGGAAAATGACTTATCATCGGCCCTAGGGTTGATACATATATATATAGAAACTTCACATTGGGAAAATGACTTATCATGAGGACAGAGTTTACAAGCTGGATAAGGCCCTCTACGGGCTCCATCAAGCCCCTAGAGCCTGGTATGAGAAGCTTTCGACTCATCTTGTAAAACACGGTTTTCGCAGAAGAGTGATTAATTGTACGTTATTCATCAAAGAAAAGGATGGCGACTTACTGCTAGTACAGATTTATGTTTATGACATAATCTTCGGTTCCAAAAACGAAGAGTTATGTAAAGAATTTGAATCTGTCATGAAAGCAGAATTCGAGATGAGTGCAATGGGAGAAATGAAGTTCTTCCTAGGACTACAGGTGGATCAGACACCAAAAGGAATCTTCCTGCATCAGACTAAATATGTAGGGGACATCCTCAGTAGGTTTGACATGGAGAATGCTTCAGCTGCTGGAACTCCACTTGCCACAAACCACAATGTGGTACCTGACGAAATTGGGGATCTGGTTGATGCTACAATGTATAGAGGAATAATCGGATCCCTTATGTATCTCACAACATCTCGTCCAGATATCATGTACGCTACTTGTCTTTGTTCCAAATATCAGGCGAAACCGAAAGTCAACCATCTCATTTGTGTGAAACGGATCTTTCGCTATCTGAAGGGTACTCCAACACTCGGGTTGTGGTATCCTCATGACGATGATTTTGAGCTTACATCGTATAATGACTCGGATTATGGTGGTTGCAAGATGAATTACAATTCAACTTCTGCAGGATGTCAATTCTTTGGGAGAAGGATAGTCACCTGGCAGTGTAAGAAGCAGACATCGGTTGCTCTGTCAACTTGTGAAGCTGAATACGTTACTGCTGCAAGTTGCTATTCGCAAATCATTTTAATTCAACAGCAAATGCGCGACTATGGTTTTCAATTCTCTAACACTCCTATTTTTGTTGATAACTTTGCTGCTATTGCTGTCACCAAAAATTCAGTCCAACATCCTAAAACTAAACACATCGGAATTAAGTATCACTTTATACGTGACTGTTTGAAAAACAATTAATCGATGTGGTTAAAATAAATACGGATTTTCAAATCGCCGACCACTACACAAAAGCATTTGATAAACCGAGTTTTTTATATTTATTAGAGGTTAATGGTGTGAAAAAGAAAAGTGATGTGATTTTAGAGGAAGACAGTGCCAAGTTTGACAATTTTATTTTTATTTTTTATTTTCTTTAATTTTCTTTTCCTGTTTATTAAAAATCCAACAACACAAAAAATATTTTTGGTTTTAGAATTTTAGGGGGAGAATAGGTTAGATTAGTATTAAATCATTTGTGTTATTTAATTACTTAAAAGAAACAGGGGAGGAGGGCAGCTTAGCTAAAAGTAATGAAATCAATTTAGTGATTCTGATTCAATGCTTATGGAAAATGATAGTACACAGGGATCAGATTGTTTGGCGCTTTAAAAGTTTTAAATGATTAAGATGCAAAGTTCAAAGTATAAGTCTAAGAAGTCTAAGCGAAATAAAAGGAAAAATGATAGTAAAACTAGTATGCTACTAAGGTAACATAGAGAAAGTAGACCTAGAGGTTGCTAGTTCATTATATGATGTGTCGGTAGATTCAACACAATAGATGAGTAGACCACATTGGTGACTTAAATTCAAGCTAAATTATTCAACTTGCTGTGGGTTCCCATCTTATCCCTGGTTAACACAATCAACGTAGTTCCAATAAGGGGGTGACGAGCAAATAAACGGCACAAATGTGTGCGGATGACCATAAAAAGAGCAAAGCACGATAAAAAAATTGTGTAAGCGCTATCAAGCTAATAACAAATGTTGTTGGTGCGTTACGTGAAAAAAAAGGAAAGAAAAATGGCCTCACAAGAAGATAAGTTGTGTGCCTCTCTGCTGTGCGATGGCACTAACCTAAGGATAAGCATAACCTAAATATTTAGAATTCATTATTGTTTGCGCCTCTCTGCTGTGCGATGGCACTGACCTGAGGCTTGGCATCTCTTTGAAAGCTCTTAGAATACTTTCTTTTTATCAAAATACCCGTAGACCGCTCACAAATCTCCTGAGGAACGTTGATTACCATATAAGCGTGGGATCCACAAATGCTTGTTGAAATAATTAAACCTTAAAATATCACCAATGTATGTCAAAAATAAGTGTATGGATTTAAGAGGAGAAGTATACTGGCAATCATCGTGGCTGCAATTCTTGAAAGTCCAAACCAGCGTGTGCATCTTATAGCTCTAGTATGATTTCCTAAACTTGCTAATGACTCTCGATAAAAACAAGAATCTAGCATCAAAAGGTTTTGGTAACATGTCCCAAATGATTTTGATATACCTGTATGATTCCATACTGAATCGTTCCAGTTATGATCAAAGTAACTCGAAGCTGTGCTATCCAGGAAGTAAAATCGGTTAGAAGTACTCTAAAAGATTTCAATCCATCTTATCGGAAAATACAAAAATATGGCTTGTTCAATATTTGATTTCAAGTTGTTTTTCTATTTTAGTCATTTGGTAGGTAAAAGTCGAACTATACATCTGGATGAATTCTGTGAACCACTCACTAAAAAGGGTCACGTCTGAGGTGACCAATCGGGTTTTAAATTTTAAAAGGATCACTTCTGAGGTGATCACATAAGGTTTAAGTTAAAAGGATCACGTCTGAGGTGTCAAAGAGTTTTTCAAATTAAAAAGGTCATGTCTGAGATGATCAACGGTCATAACGTCTTATCAATAGTTAAAATATTAAGTGATTGAAAGTGCATAAGGTCAAAATCATACGTATGAGCCCAATCGCACGACTGAACCACACGTATGGATCAGACGTACAATTGGACCATAAGCATGGGTTAGTCCATGCGATTGGATCATCAGAATGAACCCATCGCACGATTTGGTAACCGACTGAGTCCGGCTCACGACGAACCCCAGTCGTACGAATAGATGTGACCGACTGAGCCAGTCGCACGACTGAGACCCAGTCGCACGAATGAAGCGTGCGAATAGGTCCAGTCGCCCGACTGAAAATAAAATGAGTATAAATAGGGCTAAAGTCGGTCGCATATCCTCCTCACCCTTTAATTGTGTCCAAATCGCCCGAAAGCACATATACTTTGCCAAAATTTGATTGAGTTGATTTTTCACTACTATTGTGTTACTAACGTGTACTCTTATCATCTGCAGGTAATGAGTGATTGAAATCGCACAAAATGTGTGGTGTATTCAAACCCTAACAGACCCACTTGATTAAAAATCAAGAAACAAGTAACAACCATCAAATACACCAACTAAACGTGCATAATGGTTAAAATAAAGAACATAAAGTGACATTTAGGGTTGCTGCGAGTCTAAAGAGTCTATACACAACGTTTAACATCAAGTGTTGGCCTAGATTTAGTGTTAGAGTGTCGAACAAAGAGTTATCCGTCTAGACACTCCAAATGAACTTCAATCACACGATTGAACTGGGCGAATAACCCAATCGGCCGAATGAACAAGGCGTATGAGCACAATCGTCCGATTGAACTCAGCTGCATGATCAATTGTAACACCCGGTTATTTACTATTTTGAAGCCGACGAAGGAAGAAAAATAAATAAAGTCCAAAGTCGAGGGACCAAACTCGCCAACGAAAGTAAGTCGGGCGAGTGGGAGTATATAAGGGAGAGGGCAACGCTTACCCTCTCCCCCACACTCACATTTTCAGCTATCAAAGAGAGGAGAAGAGAGAAAGGAAGAAAACAGGAAGAAAGGGTCGGTTCAGGTGGTTCGAGTGGCCAAAATCGTCGTGTAGCAAGGCAAATCGAAGCCCTTGTCGTTGTGCTCGTTTTTATGAGTTCTAGGACCCCACTTTTACTTGTTTTCAACCGATTTTGGGGCTCGAAAGCATCAAAAACCAGTTTTTGTATGTATGTGTGTTTGACCCATTTGGGTGTGTTGCATGTGATGCGTTTAGAGTTTGTTTCCAGGCTTGTGTGTGCTTGTATGGTGTTGTGGTATGCATTCCTAAGGTCTAGGATGGTTGATTTAGGCTTAGAATGGGTTTGGATGAGCTTGGAGGCCGAAAATTGCAGATTGGGTTCGGGATGAACTCCATTCTCCATTAGCTAGGGCTATGCGATCGAATTAAGGCCATACGACCGATTGAGGGGTGATTGAGGTTCATTCGCACGATTGGGATTCATACGCACGATTGAGGGTTCATTCGCACGACTAAAGTTTCATTCGCACGATTGGGAGTCCAGTCGCATGGGGAGTCATACGACTGAGGGTCCAGTCGCATAGGTGCTTAAGTCGCATGAGTCCATTCGTATGAGGTCAGTCGCATAGGTGCTCATTCGTATTAGTTCCATCCGCATGAGGTCCATACGCACGATTGGGTGTTCATTCGCATAGATGTTCATCCGCATGAGTCCAATCGCATGATGTTCAGTCGCATGGAGGCCATGCGACTGAAGGGTGTCCATACGCCCGAATAAGGCTGTTGCACTCGAAGGAAAGTTTTAGTTCGACTTCTTACTTTCGGGGGAAAGTGTAGATGTAAGTTTTGACATAAAGTTTCCCGTAAGAGCATGTAAGATGACTGTTATGACCTTAGAGAGTATGTTGGGCATGATGATGATGATGTTGCCTGTATGATATGTAGATGTCTGTGTATGATATGTTCCTTATTATGATGTATGTTTATCTTTCTTGTGGCTTTACGTGTTGAGTTAACGAATGAATGAAGTATTATGTAACGTAAAGTGAAAGATAATGAAAGAGGAACATGAAGTAAGAATGCATGCATTAATGAATGATGAATGAGCGAAGGAAAGGCTTGCAAGCACATATATGAGGTGAGCAACTCTGTGTTGCAACAGACTCGGATAGCGTGCAATCGGTGACATTGCCCATGAGTTTAGCAACCTTGTTGTTGCAAGAGACTCGAATAGCGTGCTATCGTTGATGTTACCATGAGGTGAGCAACCTTGTTGTTGCAAGAGACTCGGATAGCGTGCTATCGATGAGTTTGGCAATGAGGTGAGCAACCCGATGGTTGCAACAAACTCGGATAGCATGCAATCGTTGAGATTGCTATTGAGGTGAGCGACTCTGTCGTCGCAACAGACTCGGAAGAACGAACGTATGAAAAGAACGAAAGTTAACGAATGTAATGAAAGATAATAATGACATTATCTGTGTATACGAATGATGAATGATCGCATGAGAAAAGGAATAGTTTTAAATGAAAGTAAAGTATGTTTTATTATAAAACTAGAACTCACTCAACAACGCTGACTTTTTATATGTTTCCAAGTTGGAAGGTAATGTTTGCTGAGGATGGCACCGCGAGGCTACTCGGCTCTTTTGGGATGGCATCCATTTATAAAGCTTTTGTGATGTAATGCGAACATGTATTTTGTAATCGGATAATGATGTATTATTTGGCAAAAGTGTTTATAATGAAATGAGATGACATTTTTGAAAGTTTCCGCTGCAATATTTTCCTAAGGCAAATGTAATTATATGTTTTATGTGCGATGAATGACCAACTGTAGGCGTCCCGGGAACGGGGCCTTACAAGTTGGTATCAGAGCCAAAGTTTAAGTGAAATGGGTAAATTTTCAAAATAAACCTTAACTTAAACTGAAAATGGGACGGAAAGGGAATGGGATGCTGATCTAAGTAGCTGTGTGCCATCAGGTATTTTCTTAAAGTTAACCGGTCTTATGTGCGCATGGTATGTGGTTATGTGTTGTATGTAGATTTAAATACTGATGTAGTTAGGACAGGTAATGCTTGGGGTATGAAGAGTAAAGTATGTGGCTAATCACAACTGGCCACTTTAATTAGGGACTTACTATACTTGACATAAACTGATCTGTTTCCTTGAATGACAGTGTTGGTGTTTAAATCTTTCAGTGTGATCTAGAGAATGGCTGGTGGTAGATCCTCTAAAGCTTCTAGGGGTGGAGGTCGTGGTGGGCCTGATGCTGATTTGCGACCTTAAAGAGGAAGGCCTAGAGTTGAGAAGGTGGTTCCTGAAGAACCTAAGACCCCTCATCCAGAGGCTGGGGATGAGAGTGCAAACTAGAGGGCCTCGGTAAAGGAGGCTGTTGTTGAAGAAGTACATCAGGTCATGCAGACAATCTTACCGTCTGTGGTGACCGAAGTCATCAAGGCTGTGAAAGAGGGAGAAAGAAAGGAGAGAAATAGGGCCTCGAGGAGCGGGAGCAACTGGAGCCTGAAACGATTTTCTCTGATAATGGGGAAGAGGAAGAAGATGAGCCCGTCAAAGAGGTGGTACGAGGCTGTAACTATGGGGCGTTTATGAGATGCAAACCCCCAACTTTTGATGGAAACGACACTGCTGCTGCTCACCGGTGGGTGAGGGAAATAGAGGCTGTTCTTGATATCAGCGAATGCCGTGAAGACCAGAAGGTGAAGTTCACCACCCACTCTTTTGTGGATTCGGCTCTTTGTTGGTGGGACAACATTTTCCAAGCCGAGGGTAGCAAGGCCATTGGGAGGATGAGATGGTCTGAGCTGAAAAAGTTGGTGATTGAGGAGTTTTGTCCTCATCGGGAAATGGACAAGGTCGAAAGGGAGTTATTGCAATTGGAGGCGGGAACCATCACTCACCAACAGTACACCACAAAATTCAACGAGATGGCACGTCTGGTGCCGGATCAGGTGACACCTCTGTCCCGAAAGATCAAGAAATATATTCAGGGTTTTCCAGCGGATATTCACAGGCACATGATCGCTGCCCGGCCGAGCACGTTTAGGTCGGCAGTGGATTTGGCGGGGAGACTGTATGATGAGAGAACGGTGGTGGTGACTGAAGGTGGCAAGAGGAGCGGTGGTGATCGAAACTGGCAGAGGAAGAGGTTTGGTCGGGGTGATGCCTCGAAGGGTAATAAGAAGGCACGGGTGGATGACCGCCCTGCGGCCACGTCGAGTGCGGGATTGAGAAGGTGTGGCAAGTGTGGAAGGGAGCATAGTGGGGAGTGCAGGTTTGGGTCGAACTTGTGCTTCAAGGTGGAAAGGCGGGGCACATGGGAAAGGACTGTCGAATAGTCCGATGCTAGAACTGTGGTGAAGAGGGCCATATTAGCAAAGATTGTAAGAGGCCGAGGGCTGAGAGCTCCGGGGCAAAGAAGACGGGAGGTGAAGGACCAAGGGCGAACGCCAGGGCATTCACCATGACACAGGAGGAAGCGAGGACGGACCCTGATGTCGTGTCCGGTACGTTTCTGGTGAACCAAACTTTAGCTTCTGTGTTATTTGATTCGGGTGCCAGTAAAATTTTTATTTCTACTGCTTTCTGTGCTAAGCTGCCTATTAGTAGTAGACGTGTTGATGCGCCCTTTGATGTAGAAACTGCCATAGGTAAGTCTACCAGGATTTCTGAGATGATAGAGAACTGTGATGTGGAGCTAGAGGGTCATAAGTTTCCTGTTAGACCGTTTGTGATGACCTTAGGTGGTTTCGATTTGGTTCTTGGGATGGATTGGTTAGCGGACTACGAGGCGAACATTGTGTGTCGCAAGAAGATGATTCAGTTGTCAGCGCCTGACGTGAGTTCGGTAACGGTTTATGGTGATCGGGTCACGACGATTCCGAAAGTGATCTCGATGGCGGTGGCGGGAAAGTGTATGAGGCGTGGATGTAGCGCTTACTTGGCCTATGTAAAGGATGTGGATACGCCAATACCACAACTAGCCGATGTACCGGTTGTGTGTGACTTTCCAGACGTGGTCCCAGAAGACTTATCAGGAGTGCCACCTGACAGAGAGATCGAGTTTCAGATTGATCTGATACCGGGTGCCCAACCTGTTGCCAAGGCACCGTATCGGTTAGCTCCGACGGAGAAGAAGGAATTGATGGAGCAGTTGCAGGAGCTGCTTGATAAGGGGTTGTAGGACCGTTTAAGGGCTTGAACAAATTACAACACAACAACACAATGAGGAGAGCAACTAAACTTTAATCCAACAGTGAACTAGATTAACCAAGTTGATACAAAGAACACAAGTAAAGTAAAGAGACAGAACAAGAGAGTTGGGTTTCAAGGAGGCAGTATATTGCTTTCTCAAGTTCTTTTACAAGTGTTACAAAGCATAAAGAAAGATACAAGAACTTGGAATACTTATACTACAACCTACAGCCGGCTATACTTTGAAAGCCAGCTGGATACAATTGACTAGACACTAACAAAATCAATTGTAGGATCAAAAGGCATATCTGCCTTTTGACCTTGTGACTAGGACATGCCATAGCTCACATCCTTATACATTACAAAAAGGATAAAGTACATAAAGTAGAAAGTTACAGACTCAAGACCTCAATGTACAGTTACCAAAAGCATGGACCTTTTCACCAACTCATGTAAGTTGGTGACTTTACAGAGATGCAGCGGAAAGGTGCTTTATGGAACAGTACATCAGATAAAGCATGTGTACTAAAAGTCTTCGGAAGAAATCTGTCTTCACAGGTTGAAGCTTCGGAAGACTTTGTCTCTGAGGCTTCGGAAGACTTCATGTTTGGCTTCGGAAGATATTGGTCTTGGCTTCGGAAGATTTTACACTTAGAGTATTTTCTAATGCATTGTGTAAAACTTCCGAAGCATTCTATACTTCAGTACTTAGTGCATGTTGCAGAGACACTTTGGATGTTTTGGGTTGCATCAGACTTAAGGAATCCTTACAAACTCCCCCTAGGATGATGCTACCAAAACACTTAGAAGATCTTCAAATGTTAGTGGTCTTCAGTACAATCATGACCATTCCTTTCTTCATTAGATGGTCAGGATCATCAAGACTTTCATAGTATCTTCTCATCTCAAAGAGATCATGCAGAGGTAAGTTGATTATGTCTTGCCATGAGTAGACATTCTCAACACCTTGATCTCTGATTACATGCCATCTTTCTGGATTGGTAGAGTAAGTCTAGGACAAGATGGGTGTCTCAGTTGTTAGAGGAGCCACTTGCATAGGAGTTGATTGGGCTGCCTCATCATGCACTTCCTCAGGTTGATCTGATTCAGCCTGAGGTGTAGAGGTAGATGACTTAGGCTTCTTCTTCTTTGTCTTTGGTTTAGAAGCCATTCTCTTCTTTCTCTTAGATGACTTTAACTGAGAAGACTGGTTTGCAGCACCATGTTGATCATCATTGTCTTTCTCAGTTGGGTGTTCCTCCCTCACAGGTTCAGAAGGAGAGGGAGTTTGACCCTGCCTTGGATTAGAAGATGAAGCTTGCTGAGGCTTAGCTGGAGGTTCTGGTTGAGGTGTCTCAGGTTGTTCAAACTTGACCTTCACTTCAGGTGGGACTTGACTTGGAAGAGAGTGCAAGTCAATCAGTTCACCACTCTTAATCTTCTGCTTAATCACCCTTATATGCTCATCCATTGTGGATAGAGACATAGGACCAAGTCTCCTTCTAGAGAATCCATATAGCTTCAAGAAGCTCATCATCCTTTGTCTGTCAGCAGACTTCTTTACACTCTTTTGGATGATGGCTCTTGACTTTGCAGCTTCTTCCCTTAGCTTCATTTTGGTTGTCTTTCTTTCTTTGACTAGCTCAAGCTCAAGTTGCTTTAGGTACTCAAACTCAATGAAGTCATAGGACAGGGGAAGAAGTGCATCTGCCTGATAGAAGCCTGTGGCACTCAGGTAGTTGATCATCTTGATCCTATCTTCTTCTTTATCTACCTGAGGTTCTTGTGGAGCCACATCTTCCTATGCAGGACTTTCTTGAACTGGAGAGAGAGTGGGAGCATGCTTGTAGAGTCTTTTCTGTCTCTTCTCCTCTTTAAATTGGAGAAGTAGCCTTGCATCCTCTTTCTCCTTCATCTCTCTTGACACTTCCATGTCAGCCAGTTCGTTTAACTCTTCTAAGGGGAGGGAGATGATTTCATCAATATCATAGTTCCTGGTCTGTAAATAAATAATCCTGACTGCCCTTAACTCATCATTTTGAGTATTTGGTCTGGGGGCAGCCCTGATTGCAGCTTGCATAAAGCTTGATGACCCAGAGGAACTTTCTCCCCTTAGCTTCCTTTTCCTCTCTCTCTCTTCCTCCTCAATTTCCTCAGGAGTCATTATCCTTTTCCCTTTGTCAACAACAGACCTTTGTGACTCAGGGTGGATAGAGGCTTGGCCTTCATTGCTTGGTGTAGCTTCCATGCTCTGGCCAGAGAGAGGCTGAGAAACACCTTCACCAGCAGGTGTCTCAGAAGGATGAGACAGGGGTCTCAGGTTCTGCCACTGGGCCTTCAGTCAAGGTTTCCCCTATGAAACTAATCTTAGGATCCACCTCAACATCCAGTTGACCGATGACATTGTCTGATTGCCTAAGTCTCCTTCTTAGAGTGAACTCTGCAAGGATCCTATCTTGGATTCTTTGAGCCAACCTGTCAGCTTGTCTTGAATTGCTTGGATTGACAAGTGGCATGTTGACTAGATCCAATCTTTCATAGAAGTTCAGGCTTTGGAAATCAATCACTTCTTGTTGCCCTTGAACTTTGTGAAGGATAAGGGCTCTCCTGTCAGCATCATACCTCCACCTTATGATGTAGTTGGCAGTTCCTTGTGGTGGAGATGAGACAGCCCTTGGTATACCTTCCTCAAGAGACTCCTGATGATAGAGTCTATAGAGTCCACATTAATGTGAACTTCAGGAAGTTGCTGAGAATGCACAACAGCAAGTGAGGATGGTGAGTCCTCTATGTCCATTCTCTGTGAAGAACACCCAGGTTCTGTGGTTGTAATAACTTTCTCCCCCTTTTTGGTAGCATCACCCACTTGCATAGGTGAGCTGGAGGATAAGTCAATCACTTCCACAGGTTCTTGTGTTCCTGGTTGAGCTCTCCTTAAAGGTCTCCCAGCTAGTTTTTCCTTTAGATATGAAATCTGAAGTTGCTAATCATTGACCCTGTTTTGTAAGGTAGTCACCTGAGATTCCAGGTGACTAACCTTAGAGACTAAATAGGAGCATGTTTTTGACATTTTATGCACCTTTAGTCTCAAATTCCCCTCTTCTTCATCAGAAGAATCATTGGGGGATGAGATGATTGGACCAAAGTCCTCTCTCTCACCACCAGCTTGAGGTTCTTGGCTGCTGGTTTTCCTCTGCTCACTAGCAACCTCAGTTGAGATGCCAGTGGGCTGAGTTGCCATGGTTGAGGTCTTAATAATGTAATCACTTTCAAAAGTGAGAGCCTCTTCCATATGGACATCCTGAACATGTTCAGAAGTATCCACCTCAGTAACATGTGACTGATGTGGGATAGACTGAGGAGAGTCAGAGGTACTCATCTCTCTTTGAGTAGGGGAGGAGAAGAGAGACTCATGGTACTCACTGAATCCTAAGTCTTCATCAGTATAAAAGGATAGGTTGGGAATTGGTTGGTTGAGATCCAAAGGCTAGGGATGGTAACTGTCCCCTGAAGGTTGTTCACTTGAGTGTTGAGACTCAGAGTGAAGGCTTAAGGCTGTTGGGCTTGTGAGCTCATCAGGGTGAGCATGAGGAACCTCAGCCCTGATAGGTGAAGAAATGGGAGTGGTTTGCTCCTCAGGGGAAGTGGGAGCTCTAGTGTCCACTTCCTCCTGTAAGGTTGAGTATATGGGTTCCTGCACAGACTCAATAGCCTGAGCAAGGGTTCGTTTGGATTTTCTTTGGTAGGTGAGGGTGATTTGTGGTCTTTTTTTAGGTAAGGATAAAAAAGGTGTGGGTTCAACACTAGCTTGTGTTGCTAGGTTGTCACCTTGAGCAATGAGCTCTAACATTTTGGGGACTAGGGCTGTTTCTACCCCTGAGAAGCCTACAGTTGGCTTCTTCATTATTTTAAAGATGTCGGGCTTCATCTATCCCAATTTAAGAATATTACTTGTTTCCCTCAACTGTGAGCCAAGTTCACAGTTGAGAATGTGTTGAACATATCTAGGAAACATGTAATACTCTAAGGAGTCTAAGTTTGCAAGTAAATTAGTATAAACAAATTGAGAATACCTGAACTTGACCCCCTGAACCATTCCATGAACTATAAAGGAGAGATCCTCAGGAATCTGGTCCCACCCACCATGCTTGTTTGATAAGCTGTGGATAACCACATGGAGCAGGTATTTCCACTGGGATGAGACCTTCCCTTTCCTGAAGGTCTTTACAGAGAAATCTCCCTCATACCCCATCTGCTCAAAGGAATGATTAACAGCTTCCTTTGGGAAGGACAACTCACCTTCTTCATCATCCAGCTGCAAGTGATGGTTAATGATGGCCAGAGTGATGAAGATTGTCCTCCCTTGCACTGTGGCAGACAGTGCCTTCTTCCCATCCATAATGACCTCTTGGCAGGTCTTCCAGAATTCAAGCAAGTGATCCTCATAAAGAGTAGGATCAATGGTCAGGGAGGTGAAATAGTTGGATAGAGTTAAGAATTGGCAAATCTCTGAGAAACTTGCATCTTTCTTAGAGCTTAACAAGGCAACTTGATTATGTTGCCTGTGAAGTTGCATGGAGAAATCAGGGTTGTTTCTGTGGTTAAGGTTGGCCATTTCAGAAGCTTAAGGGTGAAGAAAGGTAGAAAGCAAAGGCGGTTTAGAGAATTAGGTTAGAGGAATAGTGGAATTGAGGAAGATAGTGAGGAAGAGGGGAAACTGTTGGGTATTTATGTGAAAAGAGATTTGAACCAAAGTTAATGAAAGAGGATAAACTTTGAAATCCGGAAGTCGGTCCCACCTCTGAAAAAGTAGTTTGCTTTTGCTCAAAAAGTAGTTTTCTTGGAATTCGAAAAGCTTCCGAAGGTAAATTGTCTTCGGAAGTTTTAATGAAAAAGCTTCCGAAGCTAAAATGGCTTCAGAAGATTTTCCTGAGAGTCTTGAAAATTTATGCTTCAGAAGAGAAATAAACCCTTGAATGCTTTGTATAAAGAACAACAAAGCTTCCGAGAGTTAATTTTGCTTCGGAAGGAAAAAGTCCTTAAAAACAAATAAGTGTCTGAGATAGGAATTTTAAGCTTCGGAAGATGGGTTTAGACTTCTTCCGAAGGTAAAATCTCTTAGACAGTTATTTATTTTGAAAACATAATTTTCTTCCGAAGATAAAATTTTATCTTCCAAAGTATCAGAAAATTTTCAAGAATCTAAGGAAAGTCTTCAAAAAGAATTTTACATCCAAAGAAAACATGAGATTATGAAAGTGATGAACTAGACAACTTAGGACACACATATTTTAATAAGAAATAATTAGAATTAGTTTCAAGAAAAAGTCTACTCAAAGTTAATCATCCCAATAGCTGAGATCAGATATTTAAATCTCTGTTCATCAAAAGCTTTTGTAAACAGATCAGCATATTGTTCATCTGTATGAACTTTGACTAGTTTAATTAATCCCTTTTCATAGTTATCTTTTATTAAATGATACCTGATGTTGATGTGTTTGGTCCTTGAGTGCTGCACAGGGTTCTCAGTGATAGAGATAGCACTGTTGTTGTCTATGTGGATAGGAGTCTCTTTGAAGTTAAATCCATAGTCCAGCATCTGATTTTGAATCAAAAGCACTTGAGCACAGCAGCTTGCAGCAGCAATGTATTCAGCCTCAGCAGTTGATGCAGACACACAGGATTGTTTCTTGCATTGCCATGAGACAACCCTTCCACCAAGGAATTGACATCCCCCAGATGTAGACTTTGCAGTCATGTTGCAACCACCATAATCACTATCTGTATAAGCATACATATTGAAGTTAGGATTCTTTGGATACCATAGACCAAGTGTTGAAGCACCTTTGAGGTATCTTAAAATCCTTTTGACAGTGATTAAGTGAGACATCTTAGGGTTGGCTTGATATCTTGCACAAATACATGTAGCAAACATGATATCAGGCCTGCTAGCTGTAAGATACATAAGAGACCCAATCATAGCCCTGTATAAATGTTCATCTACACACTCCCCCTCAAGATCAGGTCCAAGGGAGTGGTTTCTGGCTATGGGTGTCTTAGCAATCTTACAATCAGTCATCTTGAACCTCTTGAGTATGTCTTGAACATACTTTGACTGACTTATGAAGATGCCATCTTCAACCTGCTTCACATGAATTCCCAGAAAGAAATTGAGTTCTCCCATTGAACTCATTTCCAATCTGTCTTTCATCAGCTTCTCAAAGTCTTTGCAGAGCTTTGGATTAGTTGAACTAAAGATGATGTCATCTACATATACTTGAACTAGCAATAAGTCATTTCCCTGTCATTTGATGAAGAGAGTTCCATCTATAGTACCTCTCCTGTATCCATGTTTACAAAGATACCCAGATAGTGTCTCATACCACTTCCTGGGTGCCTGATGCAGCCCATAAAGAGCTTTGTCAAGCTTGCAGACATAATCAGGATGATCAGGGTCTACAAAACCAGGTGGCTGTTTGAATAAACCTCTTCATCAATCACTCCATATAAGAAAGCACACTTTACATCAAGTTGAAAGACCTTGAAGTTCTTGGATGCAGCAAATGCCAGGAATATCCTAACAGCTTCTAATCTTGCTACAGGAGCAAAGACATCAGTGCAGTCAATCCCTTCTTTTTGTGTGTATCCTTGAACAACTAGTCTTGCCTTGTTCTTGATGATGATTCCTCTATCATCCTTCTTATTCCTAAAAACCTATTTGGTTCCAATGGTAGTCTTCCCATGAGGAATAGGACAAAGGTTCCAAACTTTCTGCCTTTTGAATTGAAGCAGCTCTTGTTGCATAGCTTCAACCCAACTTCCATCCTTTAGAGCTTCATCAACTTTCTTTGGCTCTATCTGAGATAAGAAACAAGAGTGAAGACAAACATTTGCTTTATGGGTTTGTCCTCTTGTTCTTACCCCTGTGACAACATCTCCAATGGTGTTTGTGGTGGGGTGAGACTTGTGGATCCTTAGCTGAGGGATCACAGCAAGTTGTTGAGAAAGATCCAAATTTGAGAAATTTAGATCTGGCCTGGAAGATTCACCCTCCACATTACCACACTTATCTAGATTAACTTGATCCAATGAGTGTGTGACATCATTGATGTTGTCATCTATGGTGTGGTTATTAGCATCAAGGAATTCCTGATCACTATCACCATCACCATTGTTGTCTTCTACAATAGAGGTGTCTTTGTCTGGTTGAGGAGCCTCTGAGCTGGAATTTGAAGGCATAGCAGATGTATCAGCTGAATTTGTCATTGTTGTGCTGATAGAGACCTCATTTGCTGAAGTAGTTCCAACTGGAGCTGAAGATGTATGAGTTGAGGGTCTTCCTAGCTCAAATCTTGGATCAGGATCACCTGTATTTAAGTTTTCTGCAGATCCTGAAACATGCTAACAAGATTTGTTAAAACAGTTGGTAACTAAATCAAGATCAAACAGCCAATCAGGACCAGAACCAGCCATACAGGGTGTGTGTTCATTGAAAGTCACATTGGCTGACTACTCAACAATTCTAGTTCTGAGATTGTATACTCTATAAGCCTTAGCTTGGAAAGAGTATCCAATGAAACGTCCATCATCTGATTTCTCAGCAAACTTGGCAATTTGATCCTTGGTATTCAAGATGGTGCAGGGACATCCAAATGACCTGAGAAAACCAATGAAAGGTTTCCTCTTGTGCCAAAGTTCATAAGGAGTCTTACCATGTGTCTTAACTACTAAAACTCTGTTTTACACATAGCAAGCAGTATTAACTGCCTCTGCCCAGAAGGTGATGGGCAGTTTAGAGTCAGACAACATAGTTCTTGCAGCTTCAATAAGTGTCCTGTTTCTCCTCTCAGCAACTCCGTTTTGCTGAGGAGTCCTGGGAGCACTATATTGTCTTGTAATACCTTTTTCATCACAAAATGTATCAAGGATTTGGTTCTTGAATTCAGTTCCTTGATCACATCTTATGGTTTTGACCTTGTGATCACATTGATTCTCAACTTTTAAGATGAAATTCTTCAGAATCTCAGGGGTTTCATCCTTAGTTCTAAGAAAGAAAACCCAAGTGAATCTTGTAAAATCATCAGTGATCACTAAACAATAAGAGGTCCTTCCTAGACTCATTACACTGGTGGGGCCAAAGAGATCCATATGTAACAAGTGTAGGGGAGTAGTGATGGAGTTCCTTTCCTTAGGCTTGTGAGATACCTTGTGTTGCTTCCCTTTCAGGCATGCAACACAATGATCATCACTTGTAAACTCTTTCTTTGGCATTCCAGTTACCAGATCATGTTTAATTAATTTATTTATGTTCTTAAAGTTTACATGGCACATTATTTTATGCCATAGGAAAGACTCAACACTATTTGCTTTAGATAGAAAGCATGAAACTTCTCCAGAGGGAGATGTTTCTTGCAAATCCATCTTGTACATGTTCCCTTTCCTGGGGGCTCTGAGCAGGATATGCTCTTGAGGAATGACCACTCCAGGCTTGAGAACAATGCACTCATGCTCAGTAAAGAGCATGTTATGACTCTGATCACAAAATTGGGATACACTCAGAAGATTGTACCCAAGCTCCTTAATAAAGTTTACCTTCTCAATGCTGAGCTTACCATTTGTGACCTTGCCCCTTCCTGAAATGTAACCACCTTCATCTCCTCCAAAAGCAACTGGTCCTCCATCAATTCTCTCAAAATTATGGAGTAGAGACCTATTGCCTGTCATGTGCCTGGAACAACCGCTATCAATTATCCAGACATTCCTGTTTGTTTTGAGCTGTTCCTGCAAAAAGAAAATGATTAGTTACATTTGGAAACCCAAGCCTTACTTGTCTTGGGCTCACTAAGTATAATAGAAGGTAATGCAACAGTAATAGATCCTATGGTTGTACTATGGGGATCTTCAGCTGTTGTTGATGAAGAAACTTCAGTCATTTGGTCTTTCTTAGACTTCCACACCACCTTTGGAGTCTTGGACTTGACCTTCAAAACCTTAGAAGCTTTTGGGACTTCACAAGTTTTGATGACTGAACCTTAAGATTCTACAGTCACTGCAGCAGACTTCAGTGCTTCGGAAGAACTCCTTTCTTCCGAGACCAATTTTACTTCCGAAGGTAATTTTCCATTTACCTTCTTCTTTGATTTGGAGCTTCCGAAGGAAACAGACTTTCCTTCCGAAGCTTGAGACTTCTTTAAACTCTTTGAAGTCTTTGTATTGGTCACGTGGATAGTACTTTTAGGATTGTATGGGCAATCCTTAGCAATGTGAGAGGTACTTTCACACATGACACATAACATTTTCTTCTTCAAAAGAGTCTTCTTTTGAGAACAAGACTGGCTTTGGTCACATCCCTTCTCCACCTTCATCTTGGTAGATGCTGAGACAGTTCTTTTGGGCTGTGAACTATTCTTGGAGTTTAATGGTCCAGGCTGTGCAGCAGTGGTACACAGCAGCTCAGTCTTCTTCTTTGCACTGAGATGATTTGAACAAGAACCAGGACTCTTAGCTGAGGAGTCTTGGTTGATGTCTTCAGTCCTTACTACTTTGAACCCTGCAGAGATAAAATCTTGTTTCTGCTTAGCATCAAAAGTAGCCTTGATCTCTTGAGCTTTCTTTGCCTTCCTCTTGCTCTTCCTGATCAAGTTCTTTCTCTTGGACATGGTCATCACAGTAGATTTCTTCTCCTCAGAAGGATAGTGGCCCTTGGAAGAATCCTCTTCTTCACTCTTCTCAGAGGAATTCTTCACTAACACTTCTTTATCATCCTCACTTATAGGATCTATGAGAGGAAGCTCATCTTCACAAGTTCCACACCTAGGAGATCTTACAGACAAGATTGTATGTGGAGGAGCTATCTTATTTGATCCCAGTCCCTGTCTATTTTGATAGCACACTTTGTTGTGCAGGGATGAGGATATCATGTTCTTGAAGGTCTCTTCTACAAGAACACTTTTCTCTGCCTTGGCTTTGCTGATCACAAGCTCAGCCTGGCACTCAGTCAACTTAGTTATGAGATCTTGGATCTGAGTTCTAAAATCTGTATGTTCATGTTTTAGTACTGAAATGGTTTTCTCCAAGTCCTCTATCTTTAACTTGTAATCATTTTCAGACTTTCTAAAATCAGATTTTAATATGTTTAATGACTCAAGATCAGATCTCATCTCTAAGTTGTAGGACTTGTATCTATTTACTTTAGCAATGCATTCAGGAGTACAGAGATGTTCCAATACCTTGGCTTCATCATGGTCAGCCATCAGTGCTTGGTTTGGAGAAGCATCTTCCACCTGAAAACTCCAGTCAAAGCCTCCATCTTCAACAGCAATAGCAGCATGTTGCTTTGGCTTCTCATTCTGAGGGGCTTTGTCAGTGTAGTTTGGTCTGGGTTGTGTTTGGCCCCCATTTGTTTTAGGTGCCTTACACTCCCTAGCAAAGTGGCCCATATGGTTACAGTTGTAACACTTAACTTTGCTTTTATCCAGCCCAAACTTTCCACTGGTAGCATTGCTTGGAAATTTTCTTCCTGTTCTCTTGTAGAACTTTTTGGCTCTGTGAGTGAGGAGAGCCATCTGCTGAACTATCTCCATGTATTCTAGGTAATCTGGATGGATACAGTCCAGGTCTTCAAGAGTGAAGAGATAATTCCCACAGCTTTCATCAGTAGACACAAAGGCTTGAGAAGAACTTGTCTCTTGGAATGGGCTTCCTTGAGTGAAGTTCTCCCTTGGTGTCTCTGGGAAGGTGATGAAAGGACCCTTTTGTGAGTTGTTAGGGTAGCATATGAGATGATGTTGGGGTTCTACGTTGTCCCTTTCCACCACATGAAGGGCTGAACCCATTTGATTGTTGGAGTTGCCAGATGAACCTTGCATGTTCATCTCCATCTGGTATCCACTGAGAATCCCATACAACTCTGTCAGAGTAAGAGTTTTAAGGTTCTCGGTCCTCTTGATCACCACACAATAGTGTGTCCATTGCCTATGAAGTGAGGACATAAACTTCCTTACAATGTCCCTGTTTTCAAGAGGAACTCCTCCATCCACTATGGTATCCACTATCTCAACATACCTGAAGTATTGTTGAGTCATGGTTTCACCTGCTTTGAAGGTGAAGTTTTCAAACTGCTGCTTCAGAAGATCCTTCTTGTTCTCCTTGGCTTCAGAGGAGCCTTCATACATCAGCTTCAGTGCATCCCACAGCTGTTTAGCTGTTTTGCACTTCTTAAAACCTCTGTATACAGAGTTTGGGAGAGCAGTCTGAAGAACAGTCATGGCCTTCCTGTCAATCTCTACTCTTTTTCTATCTTCATCTGAGTAGTTGGCCACATCTTTTGGAATCATACCAGCACCAGTAGCAGAGGGAGTGCTGGGTATGAAAGGTCCATTCTCAACAGATTCCCACATTCTTGAATCAAGAGACCTGATGAAACCTTCCATTCTCATACACCAGGTGTCAAAATCATCAAGAGTGATCAGTGGGGATTTGTTCATGGTTCCAGTCTCCATATCAGTCTTTGAGATGGATGCCATTTGGAGAGTTTAGTTTTTGTGTGTGTGAGGGATCTTAAGATGGTGAGATCTTATATCAAGAGCCTGGAATGCTCTGATACCAATTGCAGGACCGTTTAAGGGCTTGAACAAATTACAACACAACAACACAATGAGGAGAGCAACTAAACTTTAATCAAACAGTGAACTGGATTAACCAAGTTGATACAAAGAACACAAGTAAAGTAAAGAGACAGAACAAGAGAGTTGGGTTTCAAGGAGGCAGTATATTGTTTTCTCAAGTTCTTTTACAAGTGTTACAAATCATAAAGAAAGATACAAGAACTTGGAATACTTATACTACAACCTACACCCGGCTATACTTTGAAAGCCAGCTGGATACAATTGACTAGACACTAACAAAATCAATTGTAGGATAAAAAGGCATATCTGCCTTTTGACCTTGTGACTATGACATGCCATAGCTCATATCCTAATACATTACAAAAAGGATAAAGTACATAAAGTAGAAAGTTACAGACTCAAGACCTCAATGTACAGTTACCAAAAGCATGGACCTTTTCACCAACTCATGTAAGTTGGTGACTTTACAGAGATGCAGCGGAAAGGTGCTTTATGGAACAGTACATCAGATAAAGCATGTGTACTAAAAGTCTTCGGAAGAAATCTGTCTTCATAGGTTGAAGCTTCGGAAGACTTTGTCTCTGAGGCTTCGGAAGACTTCATGTTTGGCTTCGGAAGATATTGGTCTTG
The DNA here is from genome assembly GCA_025215565.1 of Flaveria ramosissima. Lineage (NCBI taxonomy): Eukaryota > Viridiplantae > Streptophyta > Magnoliopsida > Asterales > Asteraceae > Flaveria > Flaveria ramosissima. Next base: position 39,898,463 of record CM046035.1, read on the forward strand.
GCTTCGGAAGATTTTACACTTAGAGTATTTTCTAATGCATTGTGTAAAACTTCCGACACATTCTATACTTCAGTACTTAGTGCATGTTGCAGAGACACTTTGGATGTTTTGGGTTGCATCAGACTTAAGGAATCCTTACAGGGGTTCATTAGACCTAGTATCTCTCCTTGGGGTGCTTCGGTCCTGTTTGTAAAGAAGAATGACGGTAGTATGAGGATATGCATTGACTAACGCGAGCTGAACAAGTTGACGGTGAGGAACCGATACCCCTTATTGAGAATAGATGATCTGTTCGATTAGCTCCAACGTGCCAGTTGGTTTTCAAGGATAGATCTTCGATCTGGTTACCATCAGCTGAAGGTGAAAGAGCAGGATGTCCCTAAAACAGCTTTCTGTACGCGCTATGGTCACTACGAGTTTCTTGTCATGTCTTTTGGCTTGACCAACGCGCCAGCTGCTTTTATGGATTTGATGAACCGTGTGTGTCGGCCGATGCTGGATAAATTGATGATTGTGTTTATCGATGATATCCTGATTTATTCGAGGAGCGAGATTGAGCATGCCGGTCACATTCAGGAGGTTCTGGAGACGTTGAGGAGGGAGAAGTTGTATGCTATATTCTCCAAATGCGCGTTTTGGTTGCATGAAGTTCAGTTCTTGGGTCATGTGGTGAATCCCGACAGGATTATGGTGGACCCGGCGAAAGTGGAGGCGGTTATGCAATGGAAGTCACCAAAGACGCCCTCCGAGATTCGTAGCTTCTTGGGTTTGGCGGGCTACTACAGGAGACTTATCCAAGACTTCTCTAAGATTGCTTCTCCACTAACTATGTTGACCCGAAAGGATGTGAAGTTCGTATGGGGTCAAGCTCAAGAGAAGGCGTTCGAAGAATTGAAGGCGAGATTGACTCAAGCTCCTGTTCTGTCATTACCCGACGGAAGTGAAGATCTGGTGGTTTATTCTGATGCTTCCTACTCAGGGTTAGGATGTGTGTTAATGCAGAGAGGGAAGGTTATAGCCTATGCATCCGACAGTTGAAGGTTCATGAGGTCAATTATCCTACTCATGACTTGGAGTTGGCAGCCGTGGTTTTTGCGTTAAAGATTTGGAGGCACTATCTTTACGGGACGAAGTGCACCATATTCACTGACCACAAGAGCCTGAAATACTTCTTCGAGCAGAAGGATCTGAACATGAGGCAGAGACGGTGGTTGGAGCTCATAAAAGACTATGATTGCGAGATCCACTACCATCCGGGCAAAGCCAACGTGGTGGCGGATGCCCTTAGCCGAAAGGAGAGACCCGAGCCGATTCGGGTGAAAGCTCATCAATTGATCATGACCTCCGATGTAATGAAGCAAGTCAAGGAGTTTCAAGATGAAGCACTGAAAGAAGATCATCTTAACTCTGAAAGAATGAGAGGTCTGGTTGGGGAATTAGGTGAAAACACACTCGGTGTTAGAACCTGATTTGGTCGTGTGTGGATTCCTCGTTTTGGGGATCTATGGGTGAAGATAATGGATGAAGCTCACAAGACGATACTCCATTCACCCAGGTGCCACGAAAATGTACCAAGACATGAAGAAGGATTATTGGTGGCCAAGTATGAAGCGCGATGTGGTAAAGTATGTGAGTAAGTGCCTTACTTGCTTACAGGTGAAGGTCGAGCATCAGAAGCCGTATGGGAAGATCCAACCTTTGGATATACCGAATGGAAGTGGGAGCACATCACCATGGATTTCATTACGAAGCTGCCGCGTACCCCGAAAGGGTACGATGCCATATGGGTGATAGTTGACCGTTTGACGAAGAGTGCTCACTTCCTACCGAACCGCGAGACATATTCATCTGAGAGTTTGGTTGATCTGTTCATCAAGGAAATTGTAACTCGTCATGGTGTGCCGGTGTCCATTGTGTCAGATCGCGACACTCGGTTTACATCTAAATTTTGGAAGAAATTCCATGACGCTATGGGGACGAGGTTACATATTAGCACGGCATATCATCCCCAGACTGATGGTCAGTCAGAAAGGACCATTCAGACACTAGAAGACATACTTCGGGCATGTGTGATTGATTTTGGTGGAAGTTGGAATGACCACCTACCGTTAGCCGAATTCTCATACAATAACAGCTATCATGCCAGCATTGGTATGCCACCGTATGAGATGCTATATGGTAGGAGATGCAGAACACCCGTTTGTTGGGGAGATATTGGTCAGAAAGAATTGGGGAGTGTCGAGGTAATCGAGGCTACGACTGAGAAGCTTGAGAAGATTAAAGCCTTCAGGAAGGCAGCCAAAGACAGACAGAAGTCGTATGCTGATAAACGACGCAGGCCGATTGAGTTCCAGGTGGGTGACCGAGTTATGTTGAAGGTCTCACCTTGGAAGGGTATCATCCGCTTTCGAAAGCGGGGTAAGTTGAGCCCAAGGTATATAGGCCCTTTCCGCATCATCTCTCGAGTAGGAGAGGTGGCCTATAGACTGGAGTTACCGGATGAGCTTAGTGTTCATCCGACATTCCATGTATCTCGTCTGAGGAAGTGTTTGGCAGAGGAAGATATGATTGTTCCATTGGAAGATATCGAAGTAGATGAACGGCTCAATTATTTGGAGCAACCAGTGGCAATCATCGACCGAAAGGAGAAAAGGCTAAGAAATAAAGTGGTTCCTCTTGTGCGTGTACAGTGGAAGCACAGGAAGGGATCCGAGTCAACGTGGGAGACTGAAGAAGAAATGAGACAACATTATCCACGTTTGTTCGAAGAATAACAGGTTTCGGGGACGAAACCTATTTAAGGGGGGTGGACTTGTAACATCCGGTTATTTACTATTTTGAAGGCGACGAAGGAAGAAAAAGAAATAAAGCCCAAAGTCGAGGGACCAAACTCGCCAACTAAAGAAAGTCGGGCGAGTGGGAGTATATAAGGGAGAGGGCAACCCTTACCCTCACCCCCACACTCACATTTTCAGCTATCAAAGAGAGGAGAAGAGAGAAAGGAAGAAAAGAGGAAGAAAGGGTCGGTTCGGGTGGTTCCAGTGGCCAAAATCGTCGTGTAGCAAGCCAAATCGAAGCCCTTGTCGTTGTGCTCGTTTGTGTGAGTTCTAGGACTCTACTTTTACTTATTTTCAACTGATTTTGGGGCTGGAAAGCATCAAAAACCCGTTTTTGTATGTATGTGTGTTTGACCCATTTGGGTGTGTTGCATGTGATGCGTTTGGAGTTTGTTTCCGGGCTTGTGTGTGCTTGTATGGTGTTGTTGTATGCATTCCTAAAGTCTAGGATGGTTGATTTAGGCTTAGAATGGGTTTGGATGAGCTTGGAGGCCGAAAATTGCAGATTGGGTTCGGGATGAACTCCATTCTGCATCAGCTAAGGCTATGCGACCGAATGAAGGCCATACGGCCGATTAAGAGGCGATTGAGGTTCATTCGCACGATTGGGATTCATACGCACGATTGAGGGTTCAGTCGCACGACTAAGGTTTCATTCGCACGAATGGGAGTCTAGTCATATGGGGAGTCACACGACTGAGGGTCCAGTCGCATAGGTGCTTAAGTCACATGAGTCCATTCGCATGAGGTCAGTCGCATAGGTGCTCATTCGCATTAGTTCCATCCGCATGTGGTCCATACGCACGATTGGGTGTTCATTCGCATAGATGTTCATCCGTATGAGTCCAATCGCATGATGTTCAGTCGCATGGAGGCCATGCGACTGAAGGGTGTCCATACGCCCGAATAAGGCTGTTGCACTCGAAGGAAAGTGTAGTTTGACTTCTGACTTTCGAGGGAAAGTGCAGATGTAAGTTTTGACGTAAAGTTTCCCGTAAGAGCATGTAAGATGACTGTTATGACCTTAGAGAGTATGTTGGGCATGATGATGATGATGTTGCATGATTATGCATGTTATGTATGTATGATGTTACCCTGTATGATGTCGATGTCTGTGTATGATATGTTCCTTATTATGATGTATGTTTATCTTTCTTGTGGCTTTACGTGTTGAGTTAGCGAATGAATGAAGTATTATGTAACGTAAAGTGAAAGATAATGAAAGAGGAACATGAAGTAAGAATGCATGCATTAATGAATGATGAATGAGCGAAGGAAAGGCTTGCAAGCACATATATGAGGTGAGCAACTCTGTGTTGCAACAGACTCGGATAGCGTGCAATTTGTGAGATTGCCCATGAGGTGAGCAACCTTGTTGTTGCAAGAGACTCGAATAGCGTGCTATCATTAATGTTGCCATGAGGTGAGCAACCTTGTTGTTGCAAGAGACTCGGATAGCATGCTATCGGTGAGTTTGGCAATGAGGTGAGCAACCCGATGGTTGCAACAGACTCGGATAGCGTGCAATCATTGAAATTGCTATTGAGGTGAGCGACTCTGTCGTCGCAACAGACTCAGAAGAACAAACGTATGAAAAGAACGAAAGTTAACGAATGTAATGAAAGATAATAATGACATTATCTGTGTATACGTATGATGAATGATCGCATTAGAAAAGGAATAGTTTTTATTGAAAGTAAAGTATGTTTTATTATAAAACTAGAACTCACTCAACAACGCTGACTTTTTATATGTTTTCCAGTTGGCAGGTAATGTTTGCTGAGGATGGCACCGCGAGGCTACTCGGCTCTTTTGGGATGACATCCATTTATAAAGCTTTTGTGATGTAATGCAAACATGTATTTTGTAATCGGATAATGATGTGTTATTTGGCAAAAGTGTTTATAATGAAATGAGATGACATTTTTGAATGTTTCTGCTGCAATATTTTCCTAAGGCAAATGTAATTATATGTTTTATGTGCGATGAATGACCAACTGTAGGCGTCCCGGGAACGGGGCCTTACATCAATCGTCCAATTGAACTCAGCCGCATGCTCAATCGCCCGATTGAACTCAGCCGCATGCTCAATCGCCGGACTGAACTCAGTCGTATAATTCAATCGCAAGTTTGAACCAGACAGATTTCAAAAAAGTTTTAAGTTTTAACAGTTTCTGTTATGGACAATTCTAATGTTTATGTGTCGTGTGTTACAGAATCATGGCAGAGAGGTGGATCATCAAATGACTGAAATGAACCTCGTTGCATCCCAACGCTTAGCTAAACTTATCCAAAAAGTTCATGAGATGGGCGAGGAACTCGTTTCCATTAACCGTTAGCTTGCGGAGCTAAGCAACCGCACTTCTCACTATCCCATCCCAAACCTTTCACACGGAATGTGTGGAGGATTCTTTTAGAAGCACTCCGTGATGTGTTAGGTGCGCTAATGTGCGTTAAGGAGTCTGGTTTTGCTGTTTCGGATTCTCGGCTTTTAACGTATCGTGTAACCGTAGGACCCTAGGAAATATAATTTTCAATTTGACATGTGTTAATTAACTCTAGAACTATTTTCGTATATTTTCTCATGATTTGGAAGTGATAAAACTTAACCGGTTAATTTGCGTAATACGCGAAACTGAAAAACGGAACAACAAAAGACTGAAACCAAACAACATAACGTGAGCACGCCCCCGTGCTCGACAAGGAATGACAACATCTGACTTTTTTCAGCCTTTTGTCTTGTTTGCCATCAATTTTGCATGCTAAAAACCGAGCTCATCATCTGCAATTTTGTATCTTCTTCCATTTTCACCATATTTTCCATTTTTCTTTCCTCTTTTCAAGAGTTCTTTCAAGAGTATTGAACAAGAGGTTAGTATGCTAATTCCTATGATTATGATAGTCATTTACATATAGTTAGGTGATTAGGTCTCTAAACAACCAAAATCCTAGCAATTATATGTAAAGACTTGTACTTAAACGTATTACGGAATGATGACTGCTTTAAACCTTCTTGTTCATGTTTCTTCTTGTAGTTGATTAGTGTTAATTAGTATGTTTAGTTAGTTATTAGTATGTTTTCTTTTATTGTTAACAAGACTATCTTCATAATTCGTGGTGACATCTTTGTTAATCATGTTCAAGTTACAAGAATTCACAATTGGTGTTAAACAATATACATATTTTTGAGTATCTTGAATTATTAACAAGTGATTAAAATGCTAAACGTATAATCTTTGGTTTTTGAAGCAAGAAAATGTTAAACCCATGCTTAGTCAAAGGTTTAGAAACAAAACCACTTGTGCTCGAGTCAAGATTTCATGCCTCAAAATATTAACCACACCCCCACGTTTCACAAGACGCAACCCCATGTTCAACAGTTTTTTCTTGGATGTCAAATTTTTAACTGTTTTTTAACATGAGTTGAATCATTATGGTGTTATGTTTTGTAAAACACATGGTTATCACCAATTTCATGAAGCTGTTCCAGAAATTTGTTTTGTATAGTTTAAACTTATTTCTCAAATTTCAGGATCATAGATCATCCCTACTTGCAATTTGAAGGGAGCCGGGAGAGATGGTGTCATGATAGAGATCAAAGACTACTACAAAGGGTCTAAAGATCCTACTTACAAGCAGATGAAGAAACACTAGCGGCTGTCGGACAGCTCGAAAGATATAATAATTTATTGAGTATTCAGTGGAAGCGTTTATTCTCATAAAATAGACCTTCTGTTTATGAACTAACTCTTGAATTCTTAGCATCTTTCAGATTTAGCATGAAAGACTCTTACCCTTAGGATGATAGTGCAGTTTCATTCAGACTTGCTGGACGTTGGCATAAAACATGCATTGCCTTGTTCGGTGTCTATCTCGGTATCTACACAGAACAAGAAATGGAGGAGAAAGCATTATCTGGAATGCCAATATACCATACATTTCCAGACGAGAAAGTAAAGACACGAAAAGTGGTGCCATGCGGAGAGCATTTTGGGAGCGGATTGGAACCGGAGGGTTCAACTAGAGTAAAACAAAAAGCAGCCAGATATGAGACCCGCTGCTGCGATACATTCATCGGTTACTTAGCCATTCCATAACAACTCGTGGTCAAAGCAAGGGACTGGTTAATTTAATGGACTTGTTTATTTTATATTGTATGGTTAATCAGTTGCCATGTAATATTGAGTATTTGTTTTGTAATCTTTTTGCTAGGAATACGATTGCAAGTGCTCCAACACCATTTTTTGGAGGAAGTTGGATTCTGAACCTATACGAAAGCTATGAGTGTAACACTGAGGGAACTGAAGGAGTGATGCCAGGACTGTTGGACTTGAGCATTTGCACACGTATGAACATGGTGACAAACTTACCGAATGGGCAGCTGAGGTTTATCGATAAGAATGGACAAATCTAGGATCCGGCAGATCCCAAAGAAGTAATCATGGACCTCGACATGTCGATACAGCCAAAAGGAGCCGGAGCCGGATCTACAAGTTCACGTACTAGGGAATTCCCTACCATGTTAGACTTTTATGAATCAATCCAAACCACCAGCGACCATGCAAGGCGATAATTTGAATATGCCCAACGACCCTTCAACCGAGTCGAAAATCTGCATTCCTGAGTCGATGACATGAGCAACGATGTCATGTACATCAGGAACCGAATGTACCATGAGTGGGGGGGATATCCCACCACAAAGCCCTTGAAAACCGTATCACTTTCGGGGCCCGGGCACAGTTGTTTCGTGCCAATCTATCTTTTAATTTATGTCATTTGATTTTTATTTTGTGTGTTTACGATTTTAATGCTTTTAATAAATTGATGACATTTTAGGTGATCCCAAGGATTCTCTTAAGTGGAGGGCAACCAAACACAAATGACAAACTCATCATTTTTAGGGGAGTTATTTCATTACCCTTTCTTAGTCTTAATATATTAATCAAATTGAGGACAATGTGAACTTTAAGTGTGGGGATGGGGGTAATGCATTTGACATTGCTAAAAAGGTCCAAAATTTAAAAATTTTATAAAAATATCACATCACAATTTATGTTTGTGGCAAGAAACCAAAAATTTAAAACAATTTCTGATAAACCAAATTATAAATATACGTTTTCGGGAAATAAATAAGTAAATTAACGACATCCAAATAAAATTGAAAATGTTTTGTTGTAATATCCTTAAAAGCAATAATCTAGTAAAAATATTTAATTATGTAAAATGAAACACTTTTACCCTATTCCATCCATATGTGAGTTTATTTTTTAGCCTTAAACAGCTTTTGCAAATTGAAATTCTACTTTCATTTTGGATTTAATTGAGGGTGCTATATGATACGTGTGATCAGAACTTGCTTTGGTATACATTTCCAAACCTTAATTAGTATTTGTTGCATAAAAATGACCTAGGCATTAGGGAACCTTAACCATTCTAGCCCCAACCATTTTCTTTTAATTTTTCCTTACCCGAACGTCAACCCTAGTTAGCCTCGTTGAGCTTAAACGTTTTTATCTTTCAATCGGCCGAACCACCCAGTCACTTAACCAAAAAAAGCCTTCAACATAACCCATTTTTCGTTAAAGACACTTTGTTGGCTTATATATTTAAAAAAAAGAGAGAAATTTGGATTTTTACCGACAGACCTAAAAGAACTGGAATGCATTCTTCTGATATTAATTTGCTTTGTTGCCTTCACTACACAAAACCAGGACTTCCCCCGAAAATCCGCGAACAAATTTTCAATCTCATGTTCGACGCAAGAAATAAATTGTAAAAAAAGGAACAAGTTCCGCCATTTTATGGGATTTCAAAAAGTTCTATAAAGAGACGGGCAAAAAGATGTGAAAGATGCCCGGACTGTGGAAATTGGTCCTGTTGGGTTTGTTGTACCAAATCAAACTAGTTTAACCATTTAAACTTGAAAACGCAGCGGATTAACATCAAATATATTATCATTTGAAATCTGAAAATAAGGTTCATTTCATGACAATAACAAACCCAAGAACATAAGGATCTTATATATGTGTTTGAACTAGCTATCAAGAGAAGGAAACAACCAAAACAACATCATCAAACTACCTTTGTAGGCTGCTGAGAATGTGAATGAAACACCTTCCATAAGGGCTGCTAAAAACGTGATTTGGGTGAAGAAAATGCTGCTCTTGAATGGCCAAAACACCAAGGTAGATGTCCTCAAGTGTCCATACCCACAAGCCTCTAAGAAAACACCATCTTTGCTAGGATTTGAACACCAAATCGGATCAAGAAGGCTGCTGGAACCTCTATTCCAGCCGTGAACATCAACAAGGATGTTAGAACTTTGTTCCAGCCATGATATCTTTCTTCCAAAAGAAAGATCATGTTCTTGTGACCCTTTTGCATATAAGAGAGTGAGAGAGATCTGAAAATGGAGTGTGTATCTTCTAGGAGAGCCAAGCACACAAGAGAAACACAAAACAAAACCAAAAGGGATGGCTGCCAAGAGGGGGCGGCGGAAACCCTTATTAGGGTTGTTTTTCCTTTTGATTTTCCCAAAATGGTCCTTGTATATTAATCTTTTGTCAAACTAAAGATTAATAAAGATACATATATAATTAACCTTTTAATTATATAACATACACACACTTTTATTATTTGATGTTATTTAACTAAATTAAACAACATGACAAATAATATCCATGAACAAAATATCCATATAAGTTGTTCAATCTCATATGCAACTTATTTAGAAAACCCATTTTCTAAATTGGTGTATTTATTTAATTGCATGATCATATCATCAATTAAATATTAATTGGTGTTTGCTAAGCTTGTTATTGGGTATGACTCGACTTGGATCATAACGTACTAACCACATCAATGTTCTATGTGTCTTGGGCATAAAGAATCCAACAATCTCCCACTTGCACAAGATACATAGAAGATTGATGCAAGTAGTAAATACCGCCTAACAACGGTTTACTACCCTTAATACGCATGACTATAAGCCATTCAATAACATCATCCCCTTCAAGTTCCAAACTTGAAATGATTTAGGTGAATCAATCATCTATCCTTTTGTTACAGATGTCATGTTAAATCCAAGGACACAGAATGATCATTCCTTGTTGATTTAACTTAATCAGGCCTTAGACATCATACTCTCAACGAATAAGAGGAACAAATCCCATCTTGACTACATACGTTTCTCACAATCACCTTATGTCATACCTGAACATAGCCTTATGTACTGACCATTATTTCATATCAGCGAAGAACTAGCTCAAGGTATAACACTTGGTGAATATCAAAACCCAATATGTATCTCAGGTCAGAGGATACCAAATGATATTCGCCTTTACTCAAATTTACTTATGATCAATCAATAAGATTCCATGTAGTAAGATTTGAGACGCGGGTCAGTCCAATATTCGTATCCCATGAATATCTATGAACCTTGGCAGCAACCAATTGCTCTATATTCATGCCTTATGAATATCCACCAATCCAAGTTCATAATAGTCTTACATTCATATTTGTTACCACAAATATGGCCGACTACGGACATTTAGAATAAAAAAATTATTCATGGATGTAAACATGCTAAAAGGGAACATAACTCAAATATATAAAAGAGTTAAATATTACAATTGTTCCATGTTTTATATGCTAAACAGATCAATTCTAATCACCAGTAAATCGAAGTCCTAAGGCACAAGTATGACCCTCATACTTTGCCCTCATCAAGGAGCTTCGTTAGTGGATCAGCAATATTTTGATCTTTATGAACTTTACTAATACATATCTTTACCCTTATCAACTCCATACCTTATGATGTTGAATCTCCGCTCAAGGTGCTTAGTCTTTTGATGAGTACGGGGTTCCTTGATTTGAGCAATCCCACCCATGTAATTACCAAAGATTTCTAGGGGTCTTGAATGGTAGAGACCATCCCTAGATAAGCAATGGACAAATTTATCCATGCAGCTTCCCAAGCTGCCAATGAAGCGGCTATGTATTCGGATTTTGTAGTGTACAGTGCTACCGTGTCTTGCTTTGAACCTTTCAAGGACACTTCTCCTCCATTCATAATGGAAGTATACCCCGATTGTGATCGAAAATCATCTCGATCAGTTTTGGAAGCCTGCATCCGTGTAACCCTTTACAACGACTTCCTTTTCAATAGATCCGTATATTAGAAACAAATCCTTAGTCCTACTAAGGTATTTCAGTATACTTTTAAGAGCCATCCGATGGTTATTTCTATTGGTATCTACTTTGTCATACTTAATAAGCATGACTCGTCTGGTCTAGTGCATATCATCACACAAATGATGGATCCTATAGCAGATGCGTATGGGATATCATTCATTTGATTTTGCTCATCCTATGAGCTTGGACATTGAGGCGTAGTCAACACTGTCCCTCCTTGAATAGGTACCATACCTTTCTAAGAGTTTTTCATCTTGAACCTTTTCAAGATTTTATCAATATATATGCACTTTGGTTTAACCCTATCAACCACCTCGATCTATCCTTATAGATCCTTATTCCAAAATATGGGTGGCTTAAACGAGATCTTATATGAAAAACATCTTCCAAGCTAGGTTCTAACACCTTCCAAGGTTGGAATATTATTTCCAAATAGTAGTGTGTCATCAACATACAACACTAAGAATACAATTATGCTCCCACTAGCCTTTATATATATACACAACCTTCTCGATGCTTGTTTCAATCCATAGATTGATCACTTTAACTTATATGCATTATTAGGATGTCATGGATCGATAAAACCATCATGCTAAACTGTATGGACAGTCTCTTCGAGATGTTCATTAAGAAAAGCGGTTTTGACATCCATTTGCCAAAACTCATATTCAGAATATGCAGTTATGGCACATGATATCCTAATCGACTTTAGCATTGCTACGGGCGCAAGAGCTTCATCATAATCAACCAATTGAGTTTGATGGAAACCTTATGCTATAAGTCTTTGATTTATAAGTATTCAAGTCTCCATGCATATCTGTTTTCGTCTTGAAAACCCACTTGTATCCAACCGGTTTGGAGTTAAGTGGAGGGTCAACCAATTCTTAAACTTGGTTGTTATACATGGATTGCATCCTTACGTTCATGGCTTCTAGCCATTTGTCCCAATCCAAATTGGACATAGCATCTTGGTATATGGTTAGCCTACAGGGGTCAACCACATAGCATTCATTCTTGGAATGTTCATATCACTTAGATGGAATACTAACTCTACCAGATTTGTGAACGTTTTGTGTATATTTATCAACCTCTTGATTATCATCAACAACCTCTTGTTGGTAGCTAGTGTCAACCAAAAGTGTACCGGCTTGTGGATCTTGATCCTTATCAAGTTCCACAGTTCTATACGTCATTCCTTCCATAAAGAACTCGGTTTCCAAGAACTTAGCCTTTCGAGCAATAAATACTTTTGCTCTGTTGAGTCAAAGAAACAGTATTCCATACAGTCTATGGGATATTCAACTAATCTACACTTTCTTGGTCCGGGTCATATTCAAAATATGAGACTTAAAGAGCAATGCGAAAACTCAAAATGATAAAGATGGTAAGCTCATAGCCATAATAAATTGAACCATACCCAAATAGGGTTCAGTTTCTTCTTTATCAGAATGAAGAACACAGATATTTATGTAGAGTTGATATTCTACTTCATTATTGAAGATTTTGAGCATTTCAAAAGCTTCATACTTATGCGTCATCAAGTGCACACAATAATAGCGACTATACTCGTCGGTAAAATAATGAAGTATCTTTCACCAATCTTTGTCATTGTCTTAAAAGGACTACATACATCCAAATGTATCATTCCTAGTAAGTCTTTTGGTTCACACTTATCAAATGAAACATTTTCATTTGTTTCCAAAAGACCATTCTTTTGAAGTGTTTGAATCCAATTCTTGTTTATGTGACTAAGACGATAATGTCAAAGATAATAATAACTTAAACCCATTTTAAGTTTCTTTGTGCTTAATGTGTATAATAAGTCATTATAGGACGAATTATCATGAACCAATTCATGGATATCATTAAAAGGCATGTCCTTAAAATGAAATACATCATCCATAAAACTTAATACCATTATTTACAAACTTTAAATCATGATCACATTGTTTTAATAGGAAACCTTAATTATGTTCCTAGTCAAACTAGATGCATACAAAAGGTTTTGAGAACAACTTCCAAACAATTTGAAAGTCTCAAAATAGAGTTTCCTTCCTTGAAGCGCACATTTCTTTTGAACCCCTTTGCAACAATTGCAAGAATAAGTTTCACATCCGGTATCCAATACCCATGTGTTTGAAGAAATGACATTTAATATAATGTGTGAATCATGAAAATTGTATTTGAGTTTGCTCAACATCCCTCTTGTCTTTCAACTCCTTGAGATAGGAGGAACAATTCCTTTTCATTGTCCTATTTCTCCATACTCAAAGCATGGATCATTCTACATTACCTTAGGCTTCGTAAGCTTAGGTTTTTTGAGGTTTCGCTTTAAACTTTGCTTTGATGTATTCCTTTCCTTTGGCGATAATTGCCTTAGGATCGGGATTGGCCATTTATTATAGCCTCCCTCATTGATCGAGAGAATAGGTAGAACCTCTCTACCCATCCTTGCCTCGGTTGCTTTGAGCATTGCGTGAAGTTCATCAATGCTCTTGTCCCACCCATTCATATTACAGTTTATTATGAATGTCTCAAACCTTTAGTTAGGCAATCAAGGATCAAATCCTTGGCCAACTACTTTGAGACAGTACAGTTAAGCATCTTGAGGCTATCAATGTGGCTTTTCATCTTAAGAATATATAAGATGATATCGATTGGGTTTCATCCATGTGACATGTATAAAATGCTCGAAGCGTTTCGTAGCAATCTACTAAAGTTTGTTGAAGGAACATTTCCTTCAACTAGATTATCCTGTCATATGCCCCATGATGCTCCAAACCCTTTTGGAGTTCGGGAATCATATTCAGAATATGAGATAGGATACTTGCACAGAATCCTTAGTGTGCCTAAGCCAATCGTTAAAAGGCCTTAACATCAACAGCGTTGGTTGGTGAGGTATGGGATCGTCAAGGACATAGGCCTTTACTCATTTTTGAGAACGATTCTCAAATTTCAAAATTGAGTCCATAAGTTTATTATGGTTAAGACGATCCCCTTTTAAGATGGTTCTCGGTGATAGGGTAGGGACGGTCGGGGTAGTAGCATCGTGGTTTGCGGCCATTACTACAAAATTACAAAGTTCATTTTAGTATTTCTGAAAAATTGCATTTTAACTATTAATACCCTTTACATGTCTCATAGACAATTAATAATTAAAATCTAGAATCGAACGTTACATGTAAATGATGGTTAGGTGACCTTTATCCCATTATTTAAATTAACAAGGTAGTCAACAGTTGACAATTGCAACCTATTGCAACTTCTAGTCTTATGGGATCGGTTAAACATCATATGTTTAGTCGGCATGTTTAATCCCATCAACACCATTGTACGCCATGCTTCGGTGACCCTAATCACATGGTTTCCAATTCAAGTCGTCCTACTTACACACACGTGTGAGTTTTCACATACAAGCAGTTAGGTGACCTTTATCCCACAAGTACGTTAGACTCACCTCAAAGATTCAAGTTCCCTACAAGTGGTTAGGTCACCTTTATCCCACAAATAGTTCCCAAGAGATTCGAGTGTCGTGTAAAAAGATGGTGTTAGACTTGTTACCAAAGGGATTTTAAGTTTCCATTAATACTAGTTATGAAAACTCTATGTACCTTGTATTCGCATGCTTTCAAATACATGGTACCCTATGGTTTATTTTTAATAAAACCTCTTTTATTAAATCATTAATCCTTTTAATAACCTTTTATTAACCACTTAATGATTAGAAACCATAAATTTTTAGCTTGTTAAGTTTGCTAATGAGTTTGTTTTGCATATCCAAATATCAAACAACAATCATACAACAAACAACCAAACAAGCATAATCATACAAACATATGTGCATAACCATAGCCACTAAGTTGACTACACTTGTTTGCCATCACAAGTGTTGTCATAAGGTCATTCCTAAGGGTTTAAAATTGACACTTCTAAGTGTCCATGAACTCCCACTTGAACCCGCATCCGTATGCTTCAAGTGTCCATGTCTTTTATGTCCTTGCTTTTGGGTCTTCTTCTTGTGCATCTTCTTTTACAAAATTATATCCTAATACAATTTTCTAATAAAAGAAATGCACCTATTCTATTTATTACATAACCAAATGAATAAATAAATTACAACCCAAATACTTAAACAAAAGAAATTATTACAACCCTTTTAAATGAATACAACCAACATGACAATTCCACAATCAAATCCAAAACACACATGGTCAAGGCTATGTTATGCACTTAAACATGTATCCATATAAATCATTTCAAGAACTAAATGAACCCCTTGTTATAACCTTAAAGTTCTGGCCAACATGAACCAAAACTTTAGGGTTATGTCCAAAATAATATAATCAACCATTTGATGTCATGCTTTCAAGGTTTAATCATAAGCATGCATGATATAACCTTGAAAGGTTGGGGAATCATCATATCATCACAAAACAGCCCTAATTTGGTTGTTAAAGCCTCATAAAACCAATTTTACAAGAACACATGAAGCTAGTCAACCACATATCCGGCTCTAGATGCCGATGTTGAGTTTGTTGTAGCAAATCAAACTAGTTTAACCATTTAAACTTGAAAATGCAGCGGATTAACATCAAATATTTTATCATTTGAAATCTGAAAATAAGGTTCATTTCATGACAATAACAAACCCAAGAACATAAGGATCTTATATATGTGTTTGAACTAGCTATCAAGAGAAGGAAACAACCAAAACAACATCATCAAACTACCTTTGTAGGCTGCTGAGAATGTGAATGAAACACCTTCCATAAGGGCTGCTAAAAACGTGATTTGGGTGAAGAAAAGGCTGCTCTTGAATGGCCAAAACACCAAGGTAGATTTCCTCAAGTGTCCATACCCACAAGCCTCTGAGAAAACACCATCTTTGCTAGGATTTGAACACCAAATCGGATCAAGAAGGCTGCTGGAACCTCTATTCCAGCCGTGAACATCAACAAGGATGTTAGAACTTTGTTCCAGCCATGATATCTTTCTTCCAAAAGAAAGATCATGTTCTTGTGACCCTTTTGCATATAAGAGAATGAGAGAGATCTGAAAATGGAGTGTGTATCTTCTAGGAGAGCCAAGCACACAAGAGAAACACAAAACAAAACCAAAAGGGATGGCTGCCAAGAGGGGGCGGCCGAAACCCTTATTAGGGTTGTTTTTCCTTTTGATTTTCCCAAAATGGTCCTTGTATATTAATCTTTTGTCAAACTAAAGATTAATAAAGATACATATATAATTAACCTTTTAATTATATAACATACACACACTTTTATTATTTGATGTTATTTAACTAAATTAAACAACATGACAAATAATATCCATGAACAAAATATCCATATAAGTTGTTCAATCTCATATGCAACTTATTTAGAAAACCCATTTTTTAAATTGGTGTATTTATTTAATTGCATGATCATATCATGAAAATTGGTGTTTGCTAAGCTTGTTATTGGGTATGACCCGACTTGGATCATAACGTACTAACCACATCAATGTTCTATGTGTCTTGGGCATAAAGAATCCAACAGGTCCCATAATAGAAAATGCAAAAAGAACCAAACCGAGTCTCAATACGAATACACAGAACTGATCCGATTGGGTGCTATAAGGCTTCAAGCTGAATGATCCTTGAGAAAGGAAAGTTTTGTGTATCTTCGGGTGAAAGATGAAGTATGGGTTTGAAAGCAAAATATGGTCTTGACAATCTTACCATAAACGAGTCCTCAAGTTAGCATATCACTTCTAGCTTGAAGTATTGTATAGGGAGCCTTTTATTGCTTTCATTGTAGTTTATGTTAGAAAAATAAGCGAAGACCGTCGTCTTTAGCAATTAGTCACTTTTTCCAAATATTTCATACCTGAGCCCGAGCCGAGCCAAGTTACAACCCATCAAAGACTTAACGATTTATGCAAGTAAATATCTAAGTAGGTGGAGATTTGATCCCTTAACAAGCATATGATTTCACATGTATTCATACTAGGCAATTGAGTGTATTAGTCATACTTAATCTTAATTATGACTCCATATACATATGCTTAAAATATTTACATTTGGATGAAATAATATTTACTTGCTAGGATCTCATTTTACATATGCTTAAAATGTTTACATTTGGATGAAATAATATTTACTTGCGTATTTCCCGAAAGACATATTTATTATTTGATTTATTTTGTTTTTGGTGGAATTTTCATTGTAAGTGATTTTTGCTTGAGGACAAGCAAAATTCAAGTGTGGGGATGTTTGATGTGCTCCAAATTATTCATAAAAATCCTATTAAAAGCACATCAATTATTCTTTAATATCTCTCTTAAAATGATGAATATGTACTTAAAAATGTTAAATTGTGTTTTCAGGTGTTTGAAAGGGCAAGATGGACAAAAGAAACATATTTGACAAGAAATTAAAGTAATCTGAGCTTTGAAGTCCAAGCATGGGGCTATGCCACATTAAGCACGCTCCCATGCCTTGCCTGAAACACACCCTCGTGCTAAATTGACACACCCATGTGTTTGGACATCTTACAGGAAAAAAAGTACTGTCCATTAAAAGCAAGCATGGGGTCGTGCCCATGAGACACGGGGCCGTGCCCCACCTTCAACATGGGGCCATGCCCTATCAAGCACGGGGTCGTGCCCGACACAACCTGCATGTACGAGCCGACCAATTTTCGTAAGCATTGTACTAGCACGGGGCCGTGCCATTTAGGCACGGGGCCGTGCTTAAACACTCCAAAAAGCCTATAAATAGAAGCCTAAGTTCACCATTTTTGGCAAGCTTTGGTGGGAGAGTTACTCGACAGAAATCTCTCGGGAATCAAGTCTTCAAGACCATTTGGAGGCTCGGGAGGTGCATACAACACTTGGAAGAAGCTCGGGATCGTCTAAACGTCATCCATTGTGGATTATCGGTTTGATTGTTCTATTTCACCGATGATTTCATATCTATCTTCTTTGTTATCTGTTGTTATGTTCAAGCTCATTATGAGCTAGACTCTTAATATCATCCTAATTGGATGAAACTTATGTAATTTGTGATGAACTAATGGTGTGATATATATTATGTTAATGTTATAGTGGTCTTGGGAAAATTTTTTATGGGTAGCATCTACAATTGAAAGTGAAGTTATAACTTTATGGTTTGTGATTATGATTGTCATACGCGGTTGAAAAACGTATGATCAAGTTTCATTCGCAAAACCGGTCTACATAATAAATCTATGGCTAATGAACTAGAAATGGTTATTAGAAATCATATCACCTTAAATTTCTGGTCATTTGCGGGTTCCCTTTTATTAGTCTGAGAAATCTACAGTAATTGTTATGGTTTTCTAAAATTAATGGTATGTTAGGAAGGTGCATGACCGGTGAAAGGTATGCACTTACAACACAACAACACAATGAGGAGAGTTACTTAGAACACTTAACAGATCAAATAGGGAACTAGTTAACTTAAGTGAAACATGCTAAGAACACAAATAAAAATGAGACAGAACAAGATAGCAAACAACACTAGTATTTAGTTTTCAAGAATGTTGTATATTGCTTCTCAAGTTCTATTACAAATGTTACAAAGCATACGATGGAAAGTTACAAGTACTTGAGATACTTTATACTACATCTTACAGCCGGCCAGCTGGATACATAAGACGAGACAACAAAATCAAATGTAGAGTCAAAAGGAAGATTGCCTTTTGACTAGTGACTATGACATGCCATAGCTCACATCCTAATATATAACAAAAAGAATAAAATTTCATAAAGTAGAAAGCACATACTCAAGACCTCAGTGTACAATTACCAAAAGCATGGACCTTTTCGCCAACTCATGTAAGTTGTTGACTAAACAGAGTTGCAGCGGAAAGGTGGTCCAGCTTTCTGGTAAAGTACATCAGATAAAAGCATGTCTCTAAAAGTCTTCGAAAGAAATCTGTCTTCACTCTTTGGCTTCAGAAGACTTTGTCTTTGAAGCTTTGGAAGACTTCACTTTTGGCTTTGGAGGATGTTGATCTTGGCTTCGGAAGATTTTGCACTTAGCATATTTCTAATGCAAGGCGTAAAACTTCCGAAGCATTTCTACTTCTGTTCTTCAGTGCATGCATGTCGAGAGACTTTGGATGTTTTGGCTGCATCAGACTTATAGGAATCCTTACAAACTCCCCTTAAGCTGACGCTGACAAAACATTTGAAGATCTTCAGCTTTTGACAGTCCTCATGATGATGATGACCATGCCCTTCTTCATTAGTAGGTCAGGATCACTCAGACATTCTTAGTATCTTCTCATTTCAAAGAGATTATGCAGAGGTAGGTTGAATAGGTTTTGCCATGTGTAGACATCTTCACCACCTTGATCTCTGATCACATGCCATCTCTCTGGATTAGTTGTGAAGGTCCAGGATAAGATGGGTCTCTCAGATGCAAGAGGAGCCACTTGGATTGGAGTTGATTGAGCTGCCTCTTCATGCACTTCCTCAGGTTGATCTGATTCAGCCTGAGGTGTAGAGGTGCATGATTCAGGCTTCTTCTTCATCTTTGACTTTGGTTTAGGAGCCCCTCTTCCTCCTCTTTGAGGACTTTAACTGAGAAGACTGGTCTGCAGCACCTTGTTGATCAGTCTTGTCTTGCTCAGTTGGGTGTTCCTCCCTCACAAGTTCAGAAGGAGATGGAGTTTGACCCTGCTGTGGATCAGAAGATAAAGCTTACTGAGGCTCAGCAGGAGGTCCAGGTTGTGTTGTCTCAGGTTGTTCAACCTTAACCTCCACTTCAGGAGGAGCTTGACTTGGAGGGGAGTGTAAGTTGATTAGCTCTCCACTTTTGATCTTCTGCTTGATTACCCTGATGTGCTCATCCATTGTGGATAGAGACATATGGCCAAGTTTCCTTCTGGAGAATCCATACAGCTTCAAGAAGCTCATCATCCTTTGTCTGTCAGCAGACTTCTTCATGCTATTTTGGATAATGGCTCTTGACTTTGCAGCCTCTTCCCTCATCTTTCTCTTTGTTGCCTTTTGTTCTTTGAGTACTTGAAGTTTAAGCTGTTTGAGATACTCAAATTCAATGTACTCAAAGGACAAGGGAAGAAGTGCAGATGCCTGGAAGATACTTGTGGCACACAGGTAGTGATCATGTTTTGCCTATCTGTTTCCTTGTCTATATGTGGTTCTTGTGTAGCTGACACAGTCTCCTGTGCAGGGCTTTCTTGAACTGGAGAGAGAGTAGGAACATGCTTATATAATATTTTCTGTCTCTTCTCCTCTTTGATTTGGAGAAGTAGCCTTGCATCCTCTGCTTCCTTCATCTCTCTTGACACTTCCATGTCAGCCAGTTTGTTTAGTTCCTCTAAGGGGAGAGATATAATCTAATCAATGTCATAGTTCCTAATCTGCAGGTAAGAAATCCTGACTACCCTCAACTCATCATCTTGAGTGTTTGGTCTGGGGGCAGCCCTGATCGCAGCTTGCATAAAGCCTGAAGACCTAGAGGAACTTTCTCCCCTTAGCTTCCTCTTCCTTTCTCTCTCTCATCCTCTCAATCTCCTCAGGAGTTAGAATCCTTTTCCCTTTGTCACCCATAGACCTTTGTGACACAGGGTGAAGAGAGCTTTGGCCTTCATTTCTTGGTGTAGCATCCAAGCTCTGGCAAGAGAGAGGTTGTGATACACCTTCACCAGCAGGTGTTTCACTAAGGAAATGAATTTCTGAAGTAGTTGTTGGTGTGATATGGCTCTCAAGCTCTATCACTAGGCCTTCAGCCAAGGTTTTCCCTTTCAAGCTAATCTCAATGTCAGCCTCAATATCCAATTAACCAATGACATTACCTAATTTCCTTTGTCTCCTTCTTAGACTGAACTCTTTAGTAATTCTGTCTTGAATCCCTTTTGCCAGCCTGTCAGCTTGTCTAGATTGACTTGGGTTGACAAGTGGCAGGTTGATCAGGTCAAGACCTTCATAGTAGTTCAAGGTCTAAAATTTGAACATCTCTTGTTGCCCCTGACCTCTTTGAAGAATGTGGGCTCTTTTATCAGCATCATACCTCCACCCAATAATGTAGTTTGAAGTTCCTTGGGGTGGGGATGATATTGCCCTTGGAATGCCTTCCTCAAAGAGACTCTTAATGAAAGAGTCTAAAGAGTCCACATCAATGTGAACTTGAGGAAGTTGCTGAGTATGCACAATTGCAAGTGAGGATAGTGAGTCCTCAATGTCTATACTCCCTGAAAAACTCCCAGGTTCTATGACTGTAATGACTTTCTCCCCCTTTTTGGTAGCATCACCCTCTTGCAAAGGTGAGCTAGGAGTTAGGTCAATCACATCCACAGGTTCTTGTGTTCCTGGTTGAGCTCTCCTTAAAGGTCTCCTAGCTTGTTTTTCACCAAGATAAGATATCTCAAGTTGTTGATCATTGACCCTGTTATACAGGGTAGTCACCTGAGATTCAAGGTGACAAACCTTAGAGACTAAATAGATGCATGTTTTTGACAGTTTTTGCACTTTTAGTCTCAGGTTCCCCTCATCTTCATCAGAAGAATCATTGGGGTATGAGATGATTGGACCAAAGTCCTCTCTCTCACCACCAGCTTTAGGTTCTTGGTTGTAGGATTTCCTCTGCACATTGACAGCCTCAGTTGAAGTGTCAATGGGTTGAGTTGCCATGGTTGAGGTCTTAATGATGTAATCACTTGCAGAAGTGAGAGCCTCTTC
Source organism: Flaveria ramosissima (assembly GCA_025215565.1). Lineage (NCBI taxonomy): Eukaryota > Viridiplantae > Streptophyta > Magnoliopsida > Asterales > Asteraceae > Flaveria > Flaveria ramosissima. Next base: position 39,920,203 of record CM046035.1, read on the forward strand.
CATATGGATCATCTGAACAGGTTCAGGTTAATCTACCTCAGTAATGGGTGACTAATGTGAGCTAGACATAGGGGACTCAGAAGCACTCATCTCTCTTTGAGTAGGGTAAGAGTAGAGAGACTCATGGTACTCACTGAACCTAAGTCTTTATCAGTATAGAATTCAAGTTTGGGAATGGGTTGATTTAAGTCTAAAGGCTGGGGATAGTAACTATCCCCTGAAGGTTGTTCATTTGAGTGTTGAGACTCAGAGTGAAGGCTTAATGAAGTTGGGCTTGTGAGCTCATCAGGATGAGCATGAGTAACCTCAACACAGATTCTTGAAGAGATGGGAGTGGTTTTCTCCTCAGGGCAAGTGGGACCGGTGAAGGGTATGCACTTACAACACAACAACACAACGAGGATAGTTAGAACACTTAACAAATCAAATAGGGAACTAGTTAAGTTAAGTGAAAGATGCTAAGAACACAAGTAAAAATGAGACAGAACAAGATAGCAAACAACACTAGTATTTGGTTTTCAAGAATGTTGTATATTGCTTCTCAAGTTCTATAACAAATGTTACAAAGCATACGATGGAAAGTTACAAGTACTTGAAATACTTTATAATACATCCTACAGCCGGCCATACTTGCAAAGCCAGCTGGAAAGCCTTTTGACTAGTGACTATGACATGCCATAGCTCACATCCTAGTATATTACAAAAAGGATAAAAGTACATAATGTTGAAAGCATAGACTCAAGACCTCAATGTACAGTTACCAAAAGCATGGACCTTTTCACCAACTCATGTAACTTGGTGACTAAATAGAGTTGCAGCGGAAAGGTGGTCCAACTTTATGGTAAAGTACATCAGATAAAAGCATGTCTTTAAAAGTCTTGGGAAGAAATCTGTCTTCACTATTTGGCTTCAGAAGACTTTGTCTTTGAAGCTTCGGAAGATTTCACTTTTGGGTTTGGAAGATGTTGGTCTTGGCTTCGGACGATTTTACACTTAGAATATTTCTAATGCAAGGTGTAAAACTTCCGAAGCATTTCTACTTCTGTTCTTTAGTGCATGCATGTAGAGAGACTTTGGATGTTTTGGCTGCATCAGACTTATAAGAATCCTTACAGAAGGAACCTGATCAACTTTCTTTTTAACATTAAGTTATGTTTTCCGAAATCGTATGTCAAATAGGTCACAAAAGATTCACCTACATTACTAGGGCTTTGATCTAAGCAGTAAAATTAGCCTGACGTGATCCTAGACGAGAAATCGCGCCAGCTAATCTTTATGAACATTAACATAATTGCATTAATCAATATCTTTAAATCACACCACCAATTCATCACAGTTAAATAAGTGTAGTCTAGTTAGGATGATAACCTTTATTCCCTGGTTTTAAATCCAAACGCTTCAAATCGTAGTTTACTTTACTTTTACTATTGTTTTTAAACCCTAAAAATCTTACCACTACAACTTATGATTTTCTTTAAAAACCAAATCTGATAGTCAAACAAAAAGGTTGTTGAGTAGGCTAGGTGTGTCCACGGATTGATACTCGGTTCTTACCAACACTATATTACCGTACGACAGGTACACTTGCCTTTTGTGTGTGTGGTTTAGTCTTTGTAACAAAATATATACTATCCGCATCGCATCAAGGTGTATGTCAGACAACCACCTGGGTTTGCAGATCCTGATGATCTTGATTATGTCTACAGGCTAGATAAAGCTCTTTATGGGCTCCACCAAGCACCAAGGAAGTGGTATGACACTCTATCTCAGTAGCTCTGTTAGCATGGCTACAAAAGGGGTAATATTGATGGAACTCTCTTCATCAAAGGAACAGGAAATGACATAATGCTAGTTCAAGTATATGTAGATGACATTATCTTTGGGTCAACTAATCCAAAGCTCTGCAAAGACTTTGAGAAGCTTATGAAGGATAGATTTGAAATGAGTGCCATAGGGGAACTAAATTTCTTTCTAGGAATTCAAGTGAAGCAAGTTGACAATGGCATCTTCATAAGCCAGTCGAAGTATGTACAAGACATACTTAGAAGATTCAACATGACCGATTGTAAGGTTGCTAAGACACCCATAGCCAGAAACCACTCCCTTGGACCTGATCTTGATGGGGAGTGTGTTGATGAACATCTCTACAGGGCAATGATTGGGTCTCTTATGTACCTCACAGCTATTAGGCCTGATATCATGTTTGCTATATGTATTTGTGCAAGATATCAAGCCAACCCCAAAATGTCACTCTTAATCACTGTCAAGAGAATTTTAAGATATCACAAAGGTGCTTCATCACTTGGCCTTTGGTATCCAAAGAATTCTGAGTTAAATTTGCATGCTTATACAGATAGTGACTATGGTGGTTGCAACATGACTACAAAGTCTACATGTAGGGGATGTCAATTTCTTGGTGGAAGGATAGTCTCATGGTAATGCAAGAAACAATCCTGTGTGTCTGCATCAACTGCTCAAGCTGAATACATTGCTGCTATGCTCAAGTGCTTTTGAGTCAGAATTAGATGCTGGTCAAAGTTAAAGTGATTAATCAAACTAGTCAAAGTTAACACAAATGAGTAATATGTTGATTTGTTCACCAAAGATTTTGATAAATAGAGATTCAAATATCTTGTATCAGCTATTGGGATTGTTAACTTTGATTAGCTTTTCTTAAAACTTAATCATATTATTTCTAAAACCTGTGTGTCCTGAGTTGTCTATTTTATCACCGTCATAAGCCCTTGTTCTCTTTGGAAGATAAATTTTTTTTAAAAGACATTCCTTAGATTTTCAAAAATTTTGATCTTTTTATCCTTCCGAAGATTTGTAATTACCTTCGGAAGAAACTTATTTCATAGAAAACAAATAACTACTTCATTAAATTTACCTTTGGAAGAAATTTTTGAAATATCTTCCGAAACTTAAAAATTAACTTAAGAACTTATATGTTTTCAATGAACAATTTTCTTTCGAAATCAATTTAGCTTCAAAAGTATTCATTTTTCTTAGAATAAAAACTCTGAGTAATAAATCTCTTCCGAAGGAAATTTCTCAAAAACCTTTGGAATATCTTCCGAAGCCAATTTTCCTTCGGAAGCTTTTCTTCAAAACTTCCGAAGCAAAATAACCTTCGGAAGACTTCTCGACTTCCAAGAAAACTACTTTTTGGGTAAAAGTAAACTACTTTTTCAGTGATGGGACTAACATCCGTATTTTAAAGTTTATCCTCTATCATTAACGTTGTCTAAAATCCATTTCATATTATACCCAACGGTTCCCCCCCTTCTTTCATTATCTTCTTCATCTGCACTACTCCTCTAACCAAAATTCATTCAAACCGTCTTTGTTCTTCACCTTCCTTCACCCTTAATGTAACAACCGACCTCTAGGTCATAATTGCTACCTTGCCAACCTGCATCGTTTCCTGTTCAAATATTATATATAATGATATTATTTCTGTGAATCCAAGGATCGTCGACAGGAATTATCAGTGTGAATTGATGTCAAGTCAACGTTAGCGGAATTAACGTTGATTTGGTTTAATTGTATTTAAACAACATTCAATGTTAATGAAATATCAAGAACACACGACACAAAACACAATTAAAGATTAATTAATGTTTTATTATAATGTATTGAAGATTACAAAAGAATGAAACAATGAATGCTATGATGTGTATATGTTATGATGATCGAAAGACTTTTGATGATTGTTGTAATGCTATTGCTGTTCTCAATCAATCAATCGTCTGTTTTCAATCGTGCTTGAATCGAAACCTAGGATCCATATTTATAGACAGATGTTTCAGTTATAGGAAACACCGGATCTCTTGGGATTTGATTTGTTTCTGATAAGGAATCATCGGATTTCTCGGGATTTGTATAACCGCCTTGTGACTTGTTGACTTGTAGCACTTGTATTGTGCAAGTGTTTGGACTCCGCAGAAATATTGTCTTCCGCAGATGTTTTGTTCTTCCGCAGATGTTTTGTTCTTCCGCAGATGTTTTGTTCTTCCGCAGCATTTCTTGAACACTTGGAACTCCAGTTGATTTTGTTCATCCGTAGATGATCTTCGGATGTATTGTTACTTGTAAGATATACATCTACGGAAGAATGATATGTTCATCCGTAGATGTTTCTTACACTTAGTCAATTTCAATAATTGATCAAGTATTATGTTTGTACCTGCAGCCATACATACATCAACACATATATAAATGGGTTAACCTATATATTAATGCATACATAATAATGAATTACAAAAGTTCATTACAAATATTAATTCAAGTACTAAGCCTATACATAATGACTAGATCTACAGATTCTAGACCTAACAATACTCCCCCTTAGGCTTAGCTACTTGCACTCATTCCTTCAAAACTGCAAGATCTTTGATTCTAGCGATCATCTTGTTGTAGAAGTAGGAGACAGCAGTCTTCTGATCATCATACTTGTGTGTTCATGATTTGAACATGAACATGAGCTTGGATCTTAGGATTCATGTTGATGATAACAAGAATTCAATGATTACTTGCTAAAATATAATAATGATGAACATGATGAAGAATATAATAATGATGAACACGACGAAGAACACCAACGTGTTAATGTTTGATGTTATTGATCTATTGTTGAAATCATCATCCTTGAGGGATGATGATATATTGTTGTTGATGATGAACTTAATTCACCCTAACAAGTGGTGAATTAGTCACCCTTTACAATGATAATATGTTCTAATATTTATACTAGTCTAGCAATACAAATAATTACGATATAAACCCTAAACTAATATTTTTGTTGATTTTGTGCTTCAAGTCTTCAACTTTAATAATATTGAAATCTTCAATTTCTTCCAAGGTAGAATACCCAACAATACTCCCCCTAAATTGTAGATTTCCAATGTGAATTGAAGCTTGATCTTGTTTTTGTTGAATAGTTGTCCAAAGTTATGAAATTTTGTTGTTGATGCGGAAGCGAGGTCTTCTAAACTTTGGTACCGCTATATTATGTAACAATGTTACTTGTTTTTGTTGATGAGGCCCGAATACGAAGCCCAAATTTGTTTTGTTGATCATAAGCCCAATCTTCAACACTTGAGCCCAATTCCAACTAATGTTTTTGTTTAATGATGGAGCCCAAATACGAAGCCCAACTTTGTTTTGTTGATCATAGGCTCAATCTTCAACACTTGAGCCCAATTCCAACTAATGTTTTTGTTTAATGATGGAGCCCAAGAAATCCACCCAATTGTGTTCTCGAGCCCATTTGCAACCCTAGGTTGCAAACCCTAATTTTGCAACCCTAATGTGGCCGCAAACGAATTTTGGTTCGGCAACCCTAATTAGGTTCGGGAGCAGCCTTATTCCCAGCCCCATTCGGTCGCAAGATCACTGATCGGCAGCCCCTATGTGGCCGCAAGCCTTGGCTCGCAAGCTGCCTTTGGCAGCCTCTTTTTGTGGCCGCAAGAGCTGCCTTCGGCAGCCTCTTTTGCAGCCCATAATTGGCAGCCACATTCGGATTGGAAGCAACCCTAATCCGCATTTGTTTAATCTTGAGGCAGACGCAACCCTAATGTTGATTGATTGTTGCATTGTTTTCTTCAAATCTTTAATAATTTTAGCAATCTAACCATGAAATCTCATCAAAATCAATATGAATCCATCAACTCCGGCTCTGATACCAATTGTGTGTTCATTATTTGAACATGAACATGAGCTTGGATCTTAGGATTCATGTTGATGATAACAAGAATTCAATGATTACTTGCTAAAATATAATAATGATGAACATGATGAAGAATATAATAATGATGAACACGACGAAGAACACCAACGTGTTTAATGTTTGATGTTTATTGATCTATTGTTGAAATCATCATCCTTGAGGGATGATGATATATTGTTGTTGATGATGAACTTAATTCACCCTAACAAGTGGTGAATTAGTCACCCTTTACAATGATAATATGTTCTAATATTTATACTAGTCTAGCAATACAAATAATTACGATATAAACCCTAAACTAATATTTTTGTTGATTTTGTGCTTCAAGTCTTCAACTTTAATAATATTGAAATCTTCAATTTCTTCCAAGGTAGAATACCCAACAATACTTATACTTGATCTTCATCTTGCTCATCATCTTCAAAGTCTCATAACTAATTCCCAGAACATCTTCTTCTGTAGTGAGTGTGTCTAACACCTTGTTGTTATTCACCACTTCTAGCTCATCTTGTTCTGTTATTCTTAGTTCTGTTACTTCATCATATGTTGTTCCCTTCAGTAATCCAGCATTAAATCTTCTTCTTTTATATGCTTTTGCATGAAGTTTGTCTACTACTTGAATCACATGAACATGTAGAAATAGATCATTTTGTGCTTGTTCATCAGACAGCTTGGGAAAGAATTTGTCATTTAAGTATGAGGTGTAGCTGGGATGAAGCAGTTTGATTTCCACAGGATCAAAGATTCTGATCTTCTCAGTTGTTCTCAGCATTTCTCAGTAGGACCAACTCTTTAGTCTTCTCTACATATCCCCATTCAGTGATTGGGTATGTGAATTGAGTCCCTTCAATACATTTAAGAGCTGCTTTGTTTCTGTTGTTGTAGCCAATCCTCTTCAAGAATTCATCATCTACATGTTCTGAGGCATTGGACTTGTATCTTTTGAGCCCTTTGATTCTCTTCTGATGTTCTATATCTTCTCTTTTAGCTTCAGTCACCACATCATCTATAAATTTTGTCTTTAATTTTCCCACTAGAGTTGAGAAGTCTCTTCCTCTAGGGTAAATTGGATAATTGCTGATGTTTAAACTCTGAAGGTCTCTGATGTCATTTTCTGGCAGACTTACCACTGAGAGTACATCATGGAAGTATTCAACTCTTCCAGATGTTCTTTTAATAACAGCACAATCCCAGTCTGGATCATATTTCCATGCCATGATCTTGTTTTCTTTCGCAGAGCTGGGAGTTGTGAGGTGATCTATCAGTTGTATTAGAGTGGACTTTTGCTCAGTTATTTCTCTAACTGCAGTCCCAAGTGGCCATACTTTCCTGGGATGACTTCCCTTGGCTCTCTAATCAGTTTCTCTTTTCCTTTGTGCTGATCTTTAGGTTCAACAGTTATGGGTTCAGCAGGGAGTTTGCTTTGTTGTTCATAAGATTGATGTGGAGCTTCAGTTCTGAACTTTACCCCAGTATCTAGTTCAACCTTCATTACATGCTCCATCATCCTTCTGAGTTCTCCTACTGTTCTTCCTTTAAGCTCATGAGGCTTGTAGTTATGTCCCTGTAACCAGCAAGTCATGTTGTATTTGCTCAGCTTGGCTGTGGTCACAGTGTCCCAACTCCTTCTTTATGTTTTGAATTGATTGAAAGGTGCTGAATGCTTCATAATCACAGTTTGGAATCATGAAGCTGGCAAGCTCAAACTCTTTCAACAAGTTCTTCATCTCTGTCATGTTTAGTCTTTCAACCAAGTCATAAGGGAAACCATGGTTTATAAGTGTCATGAACATAGTTGATTCAGGCCTCTCTTCAAGTATGTCACTTGTAGTCAGAAGATCATCAGCCTTTGAGACTTCTTGCTTTGGAGGAGTGTCTTCTTTGATTAATTCTTCCCATTCTTTGTCACTTTCATCTTTCTGTTCAGTGATGGGCTCCTCAGCAGATAAGTCTATTAAGGGGGTGTGTCAGGAGAAAGCTTTTGTTTCTTTGAACTACTTTCATTGGTTGGCTTCTTCTCAGTAGTACCAAGGTACTTTCTTTTCCTTGAGTACCAGATCACTTCTTTTGATGCCTCAGAACTTTGTTTTGTTTGAGCAGTTGAACGTTTTGGCATAAGATTCAATGAACTGATCTTCAGTTTAAGTTGCTGCTCATTTCTTCTCTTTGTCTTTATTATTTTTGACTGAGCAGTCCTAGTTGCCAGATGCTTGTTCAAGTCTCTTCATGATCTTTTCTTTATCTTTCTTCTCATTCTCTGCTGACTCTCTATAAGCCAGCTTCCTTGTCTAGCAGAGCATCAATGACTTCCTCATCACTTTGAGCATCTTCTCTCAGTCTCTTTATTCTTTCTTGCTGATTTATCAATTCTTCATCCTTTTCTTTATTTATGCCCTTCAGCTCTTGTATTCTTTCCTTTTCTTTATTGACTTGAGCACCAGCTGTTGTACTCAGCCACCAGATAACTCTTGCTTACAGGATGTCATCATCACTCAGATCATCTTCATTATAGGCAATCACATCAACCTGATCTGCTTCTGTATCTCTTTCCTGATGCTGAGACTCAATCTCTTCTTCTTTTACTCCTCATGATCAACACTTGCTGAGCTTGACTTTGGTTCAGTGGCTTGATCTTCCTGCGCTTGAAGAGTTTGTTGTTGTTGCTGATCAATCATGGAGAAAACTTGTTCAGTTTCATTTGAATGCACAGGGGATTCAGTCTTGATAATGACAGTTTGACTGTACTTGCTTCTGAGACTAATTCTGTCTCTCCAGTGTAGATGCTCTCAGTATCTGAAGTTGGAGGTTGTTGGTAGAGTTGCATCTGAGCTGATTGGTGATTGGGGTTGAATGGGAGAGATTGGTTCAGTAATTTTGACTGGCAGGAGATTGAGCTTGGGGTGTTTGTTGTTGTTGTGGTGATGATTGAGGATTGGAGAGATGGGTTCTGTAGTTTGGCTGGCTGGTGATTGTGTTTGGGGTGTTTTTGAGCAGAGCTTGTCCAGAGCTCTCTTCCTCATCTTCCCAAACTAGCTCTGGAGGTATGTCTGCATTAGCATCAATCACATGAGCAAACATGTCTACGCTTCTCCTTCATATCTCCCTGAGATTTTGTTCAGCACAGATCTGCCAAGGTGTGCTTGGATACACACCACCCTCCACATTTGTTCCAGGCAGGTCTGCATTAATGATGAGCTGAATGAATCTTGGAAACATATACATCTTATCAGCCTTCTGTACTCTGATGTGATCACACAAGCAGTTAAAGATGTACTTTGAGTAGTTGTAGGTCCTTCCCTCAAAGATGCCAATAATACCAGATGATATGTGTCTAGAAAATCTGTCAAGCCCAGATTTTCTGTTTGACATACACTTCAGATAAGTGTGACACAAAAATCTGTATGGTTTGCAGAGTCTTCCCTTCTTGATTTCTCCCTTTTCAAAGTCTCCATCATATCCCATTAGAAGAAAAACCTTTTCTATGTATTCATTATCAAATACATCAGGGTGTCCTGCTTCAACATCTCCCAGTTCTAGTACCCTTCTTATTGTTTGTTCGTCTATTCTCAGCCTTCGATTCCTTACTTCTGCAATAATTCCTTCATCATCTTCTTCTATACGCGCAGAATTCCAGAAATCACTGATATGCGATCGATAAATCGTTGGCTCTGCAGATAATGCATAGAAAACCCTTGATCTTCTCAAATATCTCATAATTTCTTGACATCCTTCTGACACAGGATCGTCAGGGTTCAAGAAAGCACATACATTATGCTCTTTTGCAAATCGATGATCCATCTGTTCATAAGAAAAGACTTCATTAGAATCATGTTATTGATATAAGAATACGAACAGTTGTGAGATAAAACAAGAATCAACTTGTTCATTCTTGATGATTACGACATGTTTTACCTTAATAGACGCTGATTAGAACTCAGATATACGTTTGCTTAAGGTTTGATTTGATAAATTTTGAATGTTGAGAAAGTGGGAAAAATTTGTTGTGAGATTTTCTAGGTCTGAAAAAGTGAGCTGAAAAAGTGCATAATGCATTTGACAAGTCAAATCTCTTTATTTATACCCTCAGACATATTAATTTTCTCGGATTTATTCAGTGGGTCCCACATTGTACTCTTCCGTAGAAGTAATATCTCATTAATTGTGATCGACAATTTACTCTTCCGTAGTATATCTACGGATCAACAACTTCTACTGATTGATCTTTGTTTATCCGTAGTTTACCAATCTACGGATAAACATTAATATACTAATGTTGATTTACACACAGTTGTATGTATGGCCCAACTCCATTGGTTGAACCAATTATTGCTATAGGACCTCGTTGGCTTTGTATACATGACAATTTAGTACAAGGAAACTTAAAATAAATTTCATGTAACCAACGGCTAATGTGATGCTCAGGTTTCAATTTCTTCAACTTGATAAAATATAGACATTGCTGCTGCTGATAAATGTTATTTCATGAATACTACTCCCCCTAAATTTTGTGATTAATGATGAACTTAAGCATTTATCATAAATTTCTTTAAGAGGAATAACATAAACGCTCAATATATGATAATGATCAGATGCACTTAAAATGGGATCATACTATAATGCTAAGCCTCTTCCTGATTAGTTATGTTGTATAGTTGATACTGGAACAAGTTCTGATTGCAAGTATATTGTCCTTATAAATCCATACAAGAGCTCATGTATCAACTAGGCTTGCTGTTTATCATGTTTTTTGATTTAGAAATAACTGTCATGGACTTCACAATTGATTCACAAAGGTGTTGTCCTCCCTTTGTAAGTCAAATCATCATTCTTTCACTCTTGAGACTATGTACTTTAAATTATAATAGCTATCTTGAGATGTGTTTGACATCTCATTGATGCGATGTTGATAAAGCTCAGGATAATATACAATTGATCACTTAGGATTCTTTTGAGAGCTTTAGATATGATCATCATCAGGTCACCAGGTCTTTACTCACGTAAAACAGAGGTGCCTTTAACCCAGGTCTTTGTTCACACAAAACAGAGGGATGATGATGAACATGATCTTTTCACCTTTGATACTGAGATTCAGTATGGTGATCATACACCCAGGTCTTTGTTCACACAAAACAGAGGGAGTATGAGTTGCAAAGATAGATAGTATAAAGTCTTTTACATAGTGTGTGCAGATGAATGATTTGATCACATTAGGATAAGACTCACTTTGTTTTCTCAAAATGAAGTTTCCCACAGACAATTATGACAATATTATGTTATGCAAGCACTAAGGTTTGTTTCCACTCAAGTTGAACCTACTCACATATCAAGAAACTTGTTGAGATATATTGATATTTGTTTATGCAGAAATAGGCAAAGCTATAGTTTACTATCATTTCCCATGCATAAGGCATACTGATGCATTATTGCACACAGCATGTTGTTTGTTTGAACTTTATTTAATCTAAGTTAATCATACCTAGAGACTCAATCAGAAAATTAAATCTGACTGAATCAAAGGCTTTAGTGAATAAATCAGCAAGCTGATTTGATGTATCCACTTTGACTAACTTGATCAATCCTTTTTCTGAGCAATCTCTCAGAAATGATACCTAATCTCTATATGTTTAGTTTTACTATGTTGCACAGGATTAGCAGTTATAAACATAGCAGCTGAATTGTCTATATAGATTGAAGTTTGAAGAAAGTTGTAACCATAGTCAAGCAATTGGTTTTGTAACCAAAGCACTTGAGACACCCGGCTGAAGCAGCAATGTACTCAGCCCAGCCTGTGGATACAGAAACATTTGTTTGTTTTCTTGCACTGCCATGACACTAGCCTGGGTCCAATGAATTGACATCCACCGGTTTGTTGATTTCTATTGCTGTTACATCCACCATAGTCACTGTCTGAGTATGAGTAGAGTGTAAAGTCTCCATCCTTGGGATACCATAGACCAAGTCCTGGTTTTCCCTTGAGATATCTGAAAATTCTTTTGACAGCATTGAGATGTGACTCCTTTGGATCAGATTGGTACCTAGCACATACACACACAGCAAACATAATATCAGGTCTACTGGCAGTTAAGTACATAAGTGAACCTATCATAGATCTAAATAATTTTTGATCAATAGATTTTCCAGAGGGATCAGGGGCAATCTTATCAATTGTTGATGCTGGTGTTTTGCAAGAGGAGACTTCAGCAAGATTGTATTTCTTCAGATTTGATGATGTATTTTTCTTGATTGATGAAAATTCCATCTGCTTTTTGATGAACTTGAAGACCAAGGAAGAATGTTAATTCACCCATTGAGCTCATCTGAAATTCAGATTTCATCAGCTCTTCAAAATTCACACACAATCTCTTATTAGTTGATCCAAATATAATGTCATCAACATATACTTGAACTACTAAGAGATCTTGATGTTCTTGTTTGAGAAAGAGTGTCTGGTCAATTGTTCCTCTTTTGTAGCCATGCTTGAGTAAGAAGGATGATAATGTTTCATACCATTTTCTTGGTGCTTGATGAAGACCATACAAGGCTTTATCTAGTTTGTATACCCTGTGAGGATAATGAGGATCTTCAAATCCGGGGGGTTGAGACACATAAACTTCCTCATCTATTTTTCCATATAGAAAGCACACTTGACATCCATTTGATACACAGTGAATTTCTTGTATGATGCATATGCCAAGAACACTCTTATTGCCTCAATTCTTGCAACTGGTGCAAAAACTTCATCATAATCTATGCCTTCTTCTTGAGTGTAACCTTGTGCTATTAACCTTGCTTTGTTTCGGACAATAATCCCTCTATCATCCAGTTTGTTTTTGTATAGCCATCTAGTTCCAATAGGATGTTGACCTTCAGGTAATCAACAAGACACCATACTTTTTGCTTTCTGAACTGTTGAAGCTCTTCTTGCATAGCTTCAATCCAGCTATTGTCTTTTAAAGCAGCTGTAATGTTTGGAGGCACCACTTGAGAAAGAAAACAGTTGAATAGACAAAGGTTGGCTGTACCACTTTGGCTCCTTGTAGTTCTCTTTTCAGGATTTCCAATGATATTGTTAAGTGGATGAGACTTATGAATTCTCATTGAGGGAGTTGACTCAACTGGAATGGATGATTCCAGATTAGTCATTTCCATTGCCTCTGACTGATTCATCTCAATTTGAGAATTTAAAGAAATAATCAAATTGAGTCTCTGCTGATTGAGCTTCAGAAGTATCCGCAGTTTGATTTTGCTCTTCCGCAGGAACTTCTGCGGGAAGTATTTTGTTCTTCCGTAGGAGCTGCTCCGGATACATTTTGGTCTTCCGAAGGAAGTTCTCCGTTCTTCCGGATACATTTTGATCTTCCGAAGGAATTTCTTCTGATGCATGCTGTTCTTCCGAAGGAGCTTCTCCTGATGCATGCTGTTCTTCTGAAGGAGCTTCTCCTGATGCATGTTTTCTTCTGAAGCAGCTTCTCCTGATGCTTTTGTTTCTTCCGTAGGAGCTTCCTGATATGCATTTTGTTCAGTTCCACATGTAGTAAATCGCTTCTGTTGAGTGTTTTCACTGTATATGTATGTATCCTTGGGGGAATCAACAGATAAAGTAATTTCAAGTCATAATCGGCGGAACAAATAGGATAGCATACTTCATCAGACCACCTGTTGTCAAATAATCATAGTTAAAAGATTTAGACAAGGCATCTATGTCAAAATAACCATGATGATCCTTTAACTGACTTAGTGAAACATTTTCATCAAAAGATACATTAGGGTCTCTTCCACAATGTTATGCTGTGGAATATACACTCTATATGATTTTGATGTTGAAGAATATCCAACAAAGAAACCATCATATGCTTTTTCTGAAAATTTTCCTAATGACTCTTTGATGTTCAAGACAGTTACTTGACACCCAAAATCTCTTAGATATCCTATGTAAGGTTTTCTTTTAAATAGGAGCTCATAAGGAGTTTTGTTATGTTCTTTGACAATTAATGTTCTATTTTGAACATTGCATGCAGTATTCACAGCCTCAGCCCAAAAGGTAATAGGTAGTTGTGAATCAGCTAGCATTGTTCTTGCTGCTTCAATGAGTTCTGTTTCTTCGTTCAGCAACTCCATTTTGTTGTGGAGTCCTTGGTGCACTGAATTGTCTTGCAATTCTTTGCTCCTGCAAAAAGAATCTAGTTCAAAGTTAACAAATTCAGTACCATTATCACTCCTGAAAATTTTGACTTTTGTATCAAGTTGATTCTCAATCTTGATGACAAAGTCCATTAATGTTTCTGATGTTTCACTCTTTTGTTTTAAGAAAAAGACCCATGTAAATCTAGTGAAATCATCAACTATCACCAAACAAATTGCCTTTTTCCAATGCTCATTACATTGGTTGGACCAAATAGATCCATGTGAAGCAATTTGAGTGGTGTGTAGTATTAGTATTGATTGTTTTGGTTTATGTGACACTCTGTGTTGTTTTCCTTTGTAACAAGAAGAGCAATGAGTTGAGCAATGGAACTCTTTATTTGGTAAGCCAATGACCAGGTCATGTTTTACCAATTTATTCATATTTTTCATGTTAGAATGAAAAAGTCTTCTATGCCATAATTGTGACAAATCTTCTGAAAGTTTAGAAATAAGACAAGTTTCATGTTTGTGAGAGAAGTGTTGTTCATATCCAACACATAAGTGTTTCCTTTTCTTGCTGCTTGAGGAGAATCCAATCTTCTGGGACAATAAATCCTGGCTTAAGAATGTAACAGTTAGTGTCATCAAACAATGTAGTGTAATTTTGATCACAGATTGAGATACACTAGTAAATTATACTGTAATTTTTACAGTAATTTACTTTATCAAATTTAAGTACACCATTGGTTATCATTCCTTCACCAACAATTTTACCTCCCTTTTTATCCCCACCAAATGCCACATAAGAAGCATTTTTATGTTTGAAATCATGGAGAAGAGAACAGTTTCCTGTCATATGCCTGGAACCACCACTGTCAACATACCACATGTTGTCAGCTCTCCAATATGTTCCTGCAATCAGAAAGAAAAAATCAGTTAGAAGTGACAACCCAAGCCTTAGTGATCTTGGGTTGTCAACAGGATCTAAAACAGTTACTCTTTCAAGATATTTTTGAAGTTTCTGTTTCAGATTGATTGATTCATTCTGATTTAATTTGGATGAGGATGATTCTGCTGAAGGGATGTTGATGAAGTAGATTCATGATTCATATTGTGCTTTACTTAGATCAACTTCATTTGTTTGATTCTTTTGTTTTGATAGTGAACCTTTAAATGTTTCACTGTCTTTTGTTTTGAAAGAGGGATTATGAATGCCTTTTTCAAATTTATCAAAGAATGAATCATCATCTTTTGATTCCTTGTCAGACAAATCCACTCTTTTGTGTGGTTGTTTTTGACTGCTGAAAGTTGATCTTTTCTTCAGTATCTTAAACACTTGATGATGATTTGTCCTTTGGTTTTTCCTTTGACTTTTGTTCATGCTTCTTCATTTTGAACCCTTTGCAGAATCTGTGATTGGAATCTGATTCAGATTTTCTGATTCTTTCTTCTTTGATCCTTTTATCTTGTTCTTTTTGTTGAAATAACATTCTGTGTGGAATGATTATTTTTGTTGCAAATAGAGCAATGTTTGTTGAAGTAACAATCAGCAGTCATATGATTGTTCATATTGCAAATAGAACAATAACTGCTGAAGTAACAATCTTCAGTGTTGTGATTTTTCATGTCACACCATTTGCAATACTTTTCTTCTGATTCTTTCTCAGAATCATTCCTTTGTTTGCTGATTTTTGTAGTTGCTCTTTCTTCTTTAGCTTTGAATGTGCTTCAGCTTTTTCATTTTTGTGCACATTTTGTTCCTTTGGAGTTGAATTTCTCTTCCGTAGATCAGCTGCTGAAGTTTTCTTGTTCAGTTGATGATCTGCTGATGCCTTGTTCCTTCCTTTGAATTTTCCTCTTTCCTCAGTGATGACAGATTCATCAGTTAATTTCTTGGAGGATTCTTGCATACTTAGTTCTTGAAGACCTTCATTCAATTGAGCTATCCTCTTGCAGATGGTCTTCAGCATGTTTCTTTGTTTAGGAGGATATGGCAACTTTGTTTCTTCAAGCACTTTTGGAATATGGGCTTTCAGTTGAAAATTTTTACCAGTGCTTGTTTGATCAACATCATGTTCATCAGAATCATCCAAGTCATCACACTTATCATAATCAAATTCTGAATCATTTTGATCTAATGATTCTGATTCAGATGATTCAGTTTCACTCACTCAGCTTTATCATTAATTTTAGTTTTAGATGAATCTTTTTCCAATTTAGTGCTAGGCACAAAATGATTTGACAGAGTGTTTGTCATTGTTGTAGGTAAGGATGTGTAATTATCATTTATAGGTGGTGCAACCGCATTATAACCCAACCCAGACCTTTTCTTTGATTCAATATGAGAAGTTAGTAATTTCTCATATTGCTGAGATGATAATTGAAACTTCTGAAGTTTCACTTCAGTTGATGCATGATCAGCCATGGATTTTGTTAAGGAAGTGGTCAAATGCTCAACTTGGGCTTTTAGGCTATAATTTTCAGAAACAAATTTTTCTAAATCCTTTTGCAAAGAATTAATTTTTATTTGATATAATTTATGTTCTCTAACATGAGATTCATTCAAAATCATTGTTTCTTTTACTTTATCAGCCAACTGTTGAGCATGGACTCTATATCGTTCAACTTCCTCAACACAAGTTGATGAACACAATCTTTCTTTTACCTCTTTTGCCATTGGTGGCACTGTTTGATCCATATGAGCCATCAATGCTTGATTTTCTTCCAAAACTTCCTTCTCATACAGACTCCAGTCACACGTTCCATCTTGAAGTATGATCAGCCCTGACTCCTTTGAGTTACTTGGTCCTGCTGATTCTTTGGTGGCTGGTGGGGAAGCATTGATCAGTTGAGATTGCTTGTGCAGAGGTCTTTGAGAAGATTGTTGATTTGCTTGAATCTGATGTTGTTGATGCTGCTGATGTTGTCTCATCTCTGGATAAGACTGTTGATTGCATTCTCTTGAGAAATGTCCATAGAGATTGCATTTGTAGCATCTCACCTTTGATTTGTCAACACCAATCTTTGATGTTCTGCTTGCTGAAGCCAAGTTCTTATTTCTCCTGAGATATTGCTTAGCTCTATAAGCAATCATGGCCATCTGCCATTGTAGATCCATCTCTTCCACTACATCTGGGGGTAGTTCTTCTAAGTCTTGTTGACAGATATTTGCTGATGTTAGAGAGCTTCCCAGGTATGCTTGAAAACTTGAGCTAAAAGCTGCAAAGGCTGCTCTTTGTTCTTCAGAGTCCAATATCACAGTTATTGGTTCTGACTGATTTGCTGAAAAGGAAGACTTAGTTGTTGCTGCAGATGTATCTTGTCTATCAGTAGTTCTTCCTTTATTCTTCTGCTGCTTGTCTTGAGATGATTTCTTTGAGGGTTTTGAAGCATAGAAGCTAACTTCCTCCTCATCATCACTCCTAACACAAGAGCTATCACTTTCATTGTTTGAAATAAATGCACTTCCTACATTATTTGTTTCTTTGAAGTGATAGGGTGAGACATGAGTTCTCACACTCTTGTTTCTTGATTTTCATCCATTTCAAGAGCTTCCACTTTTGCAACCAGAGTATCTAAACCAGTTGCTTTCAGATCTATAGTATTCTTGAACATGGACACAGTATGCTTCCAACTTTCTGGCAAAGTGTGGAGCATTTTCTTGTTTAATTCCTCACTAGTATACTTCAACTCTAGAATATTCATCTCAGTGACTAACTGCATGAATCTATGAAGTTGCTGAGGAATTGATTCACCCTCAATATGATGAAAGGTTTCATATTGTGATCTGAGGGTGTCTCTCCTTATACTTCTTATCTCATCACTCCCTTCGCAGAGAGAGTGTGAAGAATCTTCCATAAGGAGTGAGCTGTTTTATAGTTCTCACACCTGATTAATATCTCTTCAGGTAAGGCCATACTAAGCAGACTGTATGCTTTTATATCGACTTTAACCTTTTTGACATCATCAGGTGATAGATCTTTGTGCTGATTGGTTGATTTTTGTCATTATAATCCGGCCCAAGAGTGGGTGGAATATAAGGACCTTCAGTAATGGAAATCCACAAGTCAGAATCAGTATAGTTTACATGATTCCTGAACTTGATTTTCCATGACTTAAAATCTGCTTTTGTTTCCAACTTCGGGGGTTGGTAAGATGAACCACTGAAGTTGCTCATGATGCTCACAAGATCTACTATTCAATTGATTTGAATATAGATTGGTAAACGAAAACAAACACAATTAAACACAACTAACACTGATAGATCAATTGATCTAAATCAATGAGCACTTGGCTCTGATACCACCTGTGAATCCAAGGATCGTCGACAGGAATTATCAGTGTGAATTGATGTCAAGTCAACGTTAGCGGAATTAACGTTGATTTGGTTTAATTGTATTTAATCAACTTTCAATGACAATGAAATATCAAGAACACACGACACAAAACACAACTAAAGATTAATTAATGTTTTATTATAATGTGTTGAAGATTACAAAAGAATGAAACAATGAAAGCTATGATGTTTGTATATGTTATGATGATCGAAAGACTTTTGATGATTGTTGTAATGCTATTGCTGTTCTCAATCAATCAATCGTCTGTTTTCAATCGTGCTTGAATCGAAACCTAGGATCCATATTTATAGACAGATGTTTCAGTTATAGGAAACACCGGATCTCTTGGGATTTGATTTGTTTCTGATAAGGAATCAACGGATTTCTCGGGATTCGAATAACCGCCTTGTTGACTTGTTGACTTGTTGACTTGTAGCACTTGTATTTTGCAAGTTTGGACTCCGCAGAAATATTGTCTTCCGCAGATGTTTTGTTCTTCCGCAGATGTTTTGTTCTTCCGCAGAATTTCTTGAACTCTTGGAACTCCAGTTGATTTTGTTCATCCGTAGATGATCTTCGGATGTATTGTTACTTGTAAGATATACATCTACGGAAGAATAATATGTTCATCCGTAGATGTTTCTTACACTTGCTCAATTTCAATAATTGATCAAGTATTATGTTTGTACCTGCAGCCATACATACATCAACACATATATAAATGGGTTAACCTATATATTTAATGCATACATAATAATGAAATACAAAAGTTCATTACAAATATTAATTCAAGTACTAAGCCTATACATAATGACTAGATCTACAGATTCTAGACCTAACAAAAGTTTTAGTACTTAACATGTTATTTATTTATTACAGAACCTATTATATATTTTTATCACAAAGTCATGTCTTAGATGAGACAGAGTGAGATTATTTAGGAAATCCTAGTGTCCGGGAAGTTATTAGTCACTCTTGCAAACATTATTCAACAACTAAATTTCATCAATTCACCATCTAAAATACTACATAATTTTATTTATACAATAAAATTTAATTAAAATCAACCCACTACAAGCCAAATCGCACCCCCCCCCACACATCCCTCCACTCCCTCTCTTCTTCACCACCACCCTCTTCTACCTATCCCACATCATGCAACTTTCAAACACTCCACCACCACTCCTCTTTTCTCTTCTCTCTCTCCCTCTCAGCCTCCATAACTGAAACACACACACACACACACACTCAAAATCCTCTCTAATCCCTGCAATTTTCAAAGAAACACAACAACACACAATCGGCCAAGCTCAAGAACCGCAAAAGGTGAAGTATGTGAGCCTTGGGTACACGATTCTTGCTGAGTTCGGTCTCCTCCAGCCTTTCTCAAGATTCTCCAGCCTTGTCCAAGGAGTTCCAAGCTATCCTCGACCAACCATACGCTCCAAACCGTGAGTAACATCGAGAGTAAGCTTCATGTCGTACGGTTTTGGTTATTTCATGTGTTGTCTTCATTTTTCATTCAGAACCTTACCCTCCTCATATCTCACAGAAATTTACTGCTACAACTTCGTTCATAAGGAGCTTTTCACGTCCTTGAAGGTATCATACTCGTAAAGCATGTCATTCTATAGGTGTAACACGGTTTACACCTAGAAAACCCTCTTCTCGGGTGCTTTTACACCATCCATCTTGCACAACTTATAACCCTTCTAAACATATCTCGTAACCCGCTCAAAATGGTTTTTCTAATCTCATAATAACCTGATTTCTAAGTTACAAAAAGATTGGTTAAGGTTTAATCGTGAGTTATGGCATTTAACACATGTGTAATGGATGAGAATGGTGTAACACTATAGTTTCCATTGTGTTCTTACTTGTAAGCTATTTGGACATATTCGGGGATCCGAAAAGTGGTAAAAACAACTTTAAAACAATAAAACATGGATTTAACCATCTTAAAAATAATTCCAGGCTCTAAAAGGGTTAACAAAGTATTTGGGTCGGATTTGTTGATTAAAATGGTCAAATAATAGGTTAAATGGAATTCTTAGTGAAAAACGGGTTTTAACTGGGTAACATTTGGAAGAAAATTTAAAAATGAGGATATAACACCAAAATTCATGGAAACCATGTTATTTCAGTAAGTTATGTACTATAAGATCTAAAAGATTTGAAAATTTGGTCAAACGAGCTTTTAACGGGTCAAATTCGGTTAAAAACGCGTGTAAACGGGTAAAACTTAAAAGGTAGACTTTCACCTAAAAGGAGCTCGAAATGCATCTCTAACATATTAAAAACGTTAAATAAAGTCATAAAGGTGATATTTAATGAATCTAAGACCGTTAATTAGAAATCAACACTTAACCGTTAAAAACCCTCGGTTTTACCGTAACCGGTAACAAGAAACATGAAAATTTATAAAACCGGAAATAAATTATGAATTTTTGGTAAAAACATACTTAAAATCAGTTACGTAACTCTAATAAACTAATATTTGGACATAAAAGACATTAAATGCAAGAAACCAAACTTTGGGGTTGAAATTGTAAATTTTGAAATTTGAAGGACTAAACTGTAAATTTTTGCCTCACTTCTATAAACCGACCCCCTTGAACAAGGAATCATTTAAAAAGACTCAAATTAACTTATATAAGTGATTTAGCGTAGCAAATCATATATTCTTTCCTAAAAAACCCAAACTTCCTATAAAAGGAAACTTTTTATATAAAAATACTTAGAAATTCAAATGCTATTAAGATTCTAACCTCATGACACAACTTATGCATCTCCATAACCCTAGAATTAGTGGATTAACACTTAACTCTTATTGATTAGGGTGCTAGATTTGAGACTTTTCCTGGCACACGCAGTGACCCTTTTCTTGAATTCTAAGGTGAGTTTAAGTGATTCCCTTTTTACTACTGTTTTTGGGATGAAGCATGCTCTGTTTTAACTGAAATATTTTATGCTATATTATTATGCTATATGTTGTGGTTTTGTTGAGACCTGCTGATACTTGTATCACAGTCATTAATTCTTTTGTGAACCGCTTGTTTATATGGGTAGATCTACTTGGGGAATCCCCCACACACAGTGCCTCCTGTGATGAACAGGAAGGGTACCACACTGAGATCCTGCGGGGTCGTTTGTGGCATGTAAAAGGTTTTATAAGATACTATGGTGGACCATCCGGCAGGTACGGTCCACTGGTTTGAGTCTTAGTTCTCCCCACGGGGATTTAACCGGTAACCTAATTTTTGAAGAGGCCAGCCGGGGCTGAGTGCAGGGTTGATTGTGATCCCCACAACAATGATACTATGACTTTTAATAAAGAGTGGATTCTAATGAATACTTTTATTTTTAAACTTTAAGCACTTGAATTCACCAACTTTCTAGTTGACACAAACTCTTTTGAGCATGTTTCAGGTAATCCATGAAGGGACTTTATCTATTGTTGAAGACCTTGACCTAGCACCATTACCATGGCATTGGCTTGTCTGATTTTCAAAACTATCTGAACAATTTTTAATTATTGTAACTTATACATTTTGTCATTATGTTAGATGTACAATTGAATTTATGGGCTAAAGTTGTTCCTAGCCTGGGATTATTTTAAACTCTTAATGCCATGTGATGTTCTCTCCCTTTGTGCTTTTATGATGGTTTGTTTCCGCTGCCATATGTTATGGATACTCTGTGACGTCCCACCCTACCTGGGCCCGGGGTGTGACAGATTGGTATCAGAGCTAAAGGTTGTAGAGAAGTCGAAAACACCATATTAGACCCTAGGCTACAACCCTGATACCTTAGGACCACCCTTATGGAAAGTGTTGCGATGATCGGGTTGGGTAAATTGATGATTACACTTGATCAACATAATCATGAATTTACCGAACGTGTAAATTCCTGCATGGACCTTAGGTCGTGTTTGGACCCTTCTCTCTTTGAAATTTATGATTTCTAAAGTTTTCTTTGGGTACTCTAAGAGTTTTATTTAAAAGAACCTCTTTATTTAATTATTGTTGTCATTTGACGAGACCATTAAATTCTAATACTATTACTGATACTATTGATTGCTAATTCTACTGCTATCATTACTATAGGTACTGCTACTATTACCTGTACTATTACTACCATGAGCTATGAGAAACCAAATTATTCATGATAATTTTACAGGTTATCCAAGACTATGGCAGGAAAAGGTAAGGCACTAGCTCACCCAGCCCACGAGACTACTTCTATCGGTAGCAGCTTAAAGATCACTCCTCGGACGGAATACGAGGCTTACCTCAGGAGGTGTGGACACCCTAGATTTCTATATGCGACTTCAGACGACTCAGAGCCATCGGAGGACTCTACTTCGACGTCCCCATCCAGGAGCTGAACGCGCTCCAACTCACCGCATGTCGTTGCACCCACTCTCTCACCTCTCCCTCCTATTAGGGACAGGGGCGCGCGGACTGTTACCCGCTCACGGAAGAGCGTTAGGCCGGGAACTTCAATCTCTTTCAGGATGCCTCCTCCTCTACCTCAACCGGTCAGGAGACCGATACCAGCCCCGCAGCCATTTGATCCACTCTGACACCAACCACTCGACGAGCACTGGATGCCACCTAGGCACAACATGTATGACGGCCCTAGTGTACTAGCTGGTGACCGCTACTCCCAGTCTAGCCGCCGGGCAAGTGATGCAGGTCCCTCTGACGTTGCACTAGACGAGATATGGAGGACCGTCCGTCGTCAGGAGATGACTATTCAGCACGCCACATGGACCTCACAATATGCCCAGTTTTAGGCTATGATGGCCTCACATGGGGTGCAACGGTTGGAGCAGGAGCAGAAAAAGAAGAATGTAGGGTGGGTGGGATGGTTGAAAAAGAAATGGATGTGAAAGCATGGTGGAAATGGGATTATCTGTCTCTGGGACAGCTGAAGGAAACAATTTCTATTATTAACTGATACTATTATTATTTTTACGGGGTAACGGTACCTTCCAAGTTGTGAACCATGACATACATTTTCATTTTAATCTCTATGATGGATGATCTTATGGTTGTTTGAGAAACTATTGCTATCCGATACTAACCTTGCAGGGTGAATTGACATGGAGTATGTAACTCCGCAAGCTTGAGGGAAACAATTTGGTTGTTCGGGAATGAACCCCCACAACCGTACTTAATGAAACTATTTTTTATGTCATGTTGTTCTTATACTATGATGTTGTGCAACTGTTGGCGTGACCTTTAGAGTAATCAATGTGTTAGGATAATCGAAACTTGTTATGTGATGCTAAATGAGTTGCTTGTCTTGAAAATAGAATGCCGCCAAGATGAGGAGCCCGTATGGGTATGAGAGGAAACGGCAGAGGCCCCCGCGAGGAGCCTGGGCGAGAAGGAAATGAACCACCAACCCCACCAGTAAACAATAACCCGGGAAGTGACGAGAGAATTGCAAACATTGTAACGCAGCAAATCACTAATGCCATACCCATCATCATTGCCCAGATCAACACGGATCGAGACAGTGCCACCGGAAACGGGGATGATCTTCAAGATGATACCGATGAAACCCGGACCGGGTGCTCGTATAAGACGTTTATGGCTTGCAAACCCAAAGATTTCTATGGCACTGAGGGTGCTATCGAGACTTACCGCTGGATGGACGAGATCGAGGTGGTTTTCAACATAAGCGACTGCAAGATGGAGCACATGGTACGATTTTCCTCCCAATCTTTGAAGGGGTCAGCGCTTGAATGGTTGAAAACCATCATTCAGCCCCGAGGAAGAAATGTTGCAGACCGTATGAGTTGGGCCGAGTTTAGAGAATTTATGATCAACAAGTACTTTCCGATCAACCAGCTGGAGAAGCTCGAATCTGAAATCTCAGGCCTAGAGATGAAAGGGCCAAACTACACCGAGTACATCAACCGGTTTCTAGCCTTGTCTAGACTGGTGCCCCATCTAGTGACACGAGAAGCAAAAGGGGTAGCCCGATTTATCTGGGGGTTACATCCTAGGGTTCGAGGAATGGTCTGATCCTCCAAGCCTACTACCCTACAATCCACGGTGGATCTCACTAGCAGCCTAAGTGATGACCTGATTAGGGCTGGATGGACAGAGCAGGGAAGAACTGAAGAAAGAAAGAGAAAATGGGTTGACGCCAAGATGATGATTGGTAGCGGCAGTGGGTCGAGTAGGAAGACAGGTGAAGGTGTGAGGCGTGAAGATCAAGGTGGAAGGACACGAAGGCTGTATGTAGGCACAAACCCTTATCGCAACAAGTGCAAATTGCACCATCAAGGGGAGTGCAACCCAATGCCTTGTTTCAGATGCAAGCGAACTGACCACTTGATCAAGGATCGAGATTTAACAAGTGCCCCAAGCTGGCAAGAGACAAGGATGCGAGATTTAACAAGCCTAAGGGACGAGCATTTGTGATGGGACCAGCTGATGCTGGCAAGGAACCCAATTTGGTTAATGGTACATTCCATATAAACAATCATCCTGCTACCGTACTCTTTGATACTAGGGCAACTACTAGTTTTGTCTCTAGTGCTTTTAGACCTTTGATTGACTTGAATGCGTGTACCCTGACTAATCTGTTTACCGTAGAGCTAGCCAAAGGTAACATTATAGAAACTAATGAAGTCATCAAGGACTGTTCTATGAATCCGAATGGTAGCTCGTTCAAGATTAACCTGATGCCTGTTAAGTTAGGAGGATTTGATGTGGTTGTTGGTATGGATTGGTTGGCTATGCATAGAGTCGAAATCATCTGTGAGAAACGCCTGCTTAGGATACCATTGAGCGACGGCGAAGTATTAGTTATTGATGGGGAAGGAAGTAACACACTATGCCCTATGATATCTCATCTGAAAGCTACTCAGAGCCTTGAGAAAGGACGTCCAGCTTTCATGGTCTACGTAATGAAAACAAAAGAGGAGAAGAAAATTGAGGATTTTCCAATAGTTTTTGAATATCTAGAAGTGTTTCCCGAAGACCTACCGGGACTCTCTCCGAACCGACAAGTCGAATTCCAAATAGATCTACTGCCTGGCGCTGCACCAGTGGCTAAGGCACCTTATCGACTTGCTCCTCCTGAGATGAAAGAACTAATGTTGCAGATCCAGGAGCTACTCGAGAAAGGATTTATTCGACCGAGTGTTTCTCCATGGGAACCGGTCTTATTTGTGAAGAAGAAAGATGGAACCCTACGATGTGCATTGATTACCGGGAGCTGAACAAGCTGACAATAAAGAATCGTTATCCCCTCCCAAGGATTGATGACTTATTCAATCAATTGCAGGGAGCTAGCTACTTCTCAAAAATCGACTTAAGGTCAGGGTACCATCAGCTGAAAATAAGGGAAGAAGACATACCCGAAATAGCTTTCAGGATGAGGTACGGTCACTACGAGTATCTAGTCATGCCCTTTGGACTGACTAATGCACCAGCGGCGTTTATGGATCTCATGAACTGCAGGACCGGTGAAGGGTATGCACTTACAACACAACAACACAATGATGAGAGTTGCTTAGAACACTTAACAGATCAAATAAGGATCTGGTTAACTTGTTAATGAAACATGCTAAGAACACAAGTAAGTGAGACAGAACGAGATTGCAAACAACACAAGTATTTGGTTTTCAAGAATGTTGTATATTGCTTCTCAAGTTCTATTACAAGTTACAAAGCATCGATAGAAAGTTACAAGTACTTGAGATACTTTATACTACATCCTACAGCCGGCCATACTTTGAAGGCCAGCTACATACAATTGACTAGACAACTACAAAATTAAATGTAGAGTCAAATGGCATATCTGCCTTTTGATTTGTGACTATGACATGCCATAGCTCACATCCTAAAATATTTCAAAAAGGACAAAAGTACATAAAGTAGAAAGCATGGACCCAAGACCTCAATGTACAGTTACCAAAAGCATGGACCTTTCACCAACTCATGTAAGTTGGTGACTTTACAAAGTTGCAGCGGAAAGATGGTCCAGCTTTATGGTAAAGTACATCAGATAATGGCATATCTCTAAAAGTCTTCGAAAGAAATCTGTCTTCACTATTTGGCTTCAAAATTCTTTGTCGTTGAAGCTTCGAATGACTTCACTTTTGGCTTCGGAAGATGTTGGTCTTGGTTTTGGAAGATTTTACACTTAGAATAATTCTAGTGCATGGTGTAAAACTTCCGAAGCATTTCTACTTCTGTTCTTTAGTGCATGCTTGTAGAGAGACTATGGATGTTTTGGCTGCATCAGACTTATAGGAATCCTTACAAACTCCCCATAGGCTGATGCTACCAAAACATTTAGAAGATCTGCAGATGTTTGTAGTCTTCAGCACAATAATGACCATACCCTTCTTCATTAGATGGTCAGGATCATTCAGACTCTTATAATATCTTCTCATCTCAAAGAGATCATGCAGAGGTAAGTTGATTATGTCTTGCCATGTATAGACATTCTCAACATCTTGATCTCTGATCACATGCCATCTCTCTGGATTAGTAGTGAAGGTCCCGGATAAGATGGGTGTCTCAGCTGCAAGAGGAGCCACTTGAATTGGAGTTGATTGGGCTGCCTCTTCATGCACTTCCTCAGGTTGATCTGACTCAGCCTGAGGTGTAGGGGTGGCTGATTCAGGCTTCTTCTTCTTAGACTTTGGTTTAGAAGCCATCCTCTTATTCCTCTTAGAAGACTTTAACTAAGAAGATTGGTCTGCAACACCTTGTTGATCATCCTTGTCTTTCTCAATTGGGTGTTCCTCCCTCACAGGTTCAGAAGGAGAGGGAGTTTGACCCTGTTGTGGATCAGCAGATGAAGTTTGCTGAGGCTCAGCAGGAGGTCCAGGTTGTGTTGTCTCAGGTTGTTCAACCTTAACCTCCATTTCCGGTGGGATTTGACTTGGAGGAGAGTATAAGTCAATCAGCTCTCCAGTTTTGATCTTCTCCTTGATTACCCGGATATGCTCATCCATTGTGGATAGAGACATAGGGCCAAGTCTCCTTCTGGAGAATCCATACAGCTTCAAGAAGCTCATCATCCTTTGTCTGTTAGCAGACTTTTTCATACTCTTTTGGATGATAGCTCTTGACTTTGCAGCATCTTCCCTCATCTTTCTCTTTGTTGCCTTTTGTTCTTTGAGCACTTGAAGTTCAAGCTGTTTGAGATACTCAAATTCAATGTACTCAAAGGACAAGGAAAGAAGTGCAGATGCCTGGTAGAGACCTGTGGCACTCAGGTAGTTGATCATGTTTTGCCTATTTGTTTCCATGTCTACCTGAGGTTCTTGTGTAGCAGCCACATCCTCTTGCATAGGTCTTTCCAAAACTGGGGAGAGAGTTGGAGCATGCTTGTATAATCTTTTCTGTCTCTTCTCTTCTTTTAATTGGAGAAGTAATCTTGCCTCCTCTTTTTCCTTCATCTCTCTTGACACTTCCATGTCAGTCAGTTCATTTAATTGCTCTATGGGGAGAGATATAATCTCATCTATGTCACAGTTCTTGGTGTGCAGGTAAGTAGTCCTGACTGTCCTCAACTCATCTTCTTGAGTGTTTGGTCTGGGGGCAGCCCTGATTGCAGCTTGCATAAATCCTGAAGACCCAGAGGAACTTTCTCCCCTTAGCTTCCTCTTCATCTCTCTCTCCTCTACCTCAATCTCCTCAGGAGTCAAAATCCTTTTCCCTTTGTCACCCACAGACCTTTGTGACTTAGGGTGGATAGAGGTTGGCCTTCATTGCTTGGTGTAGCATCCAAGTTCTGGCCAGAGAGAGTTTGCGAGACACCTTCACCAGCAGGTGTTTCACTGAGGGAATGAATTTTTGAAGCAGTTGTTGATGCGACAGGGCTCTCAGGCTCTATCACTGGGCCTTCAGCCAAGGTTTTCCCTTTGAAGCTAATCTCAGCCTCAGCATCCAGTTGACCAATGTCATTACCTGATTGCCTTTGTCTCCTTCTAAGGCTGAACTCTTTAGTAATTATGTCTTGAATCCTGAGTGCTAACCTGTCAGCTTGTCTTGATTTGCTTGGGTTGACAAGTGGCATCTTGATCAGGTCAAGACCTTCATAGTAGTCCAAAGTCTAAAAATTGAACACTTCTTGCTGCCCTTGAACTCTGTGAAGAATGAGGGCCCTTCTATCAGCATCATACCTCCACCCAATAATGTAGTTTGAAGTTCCTTGAGGTGGAGGATGACATAGCCCTTGGAATGCCTTCCTCAAAGAGACTCCTAATGACAGTGTCAATTATGTCCACATTAATGTGAACTTGAGGAAGTTGCTGAGTATGCACAGTTGTAAGTGAGGATGGTGAATCCTCAATGTCCATACTCCCTGAAGAACTCCCAGGTTCTGTGACTGTAATGACATTCTCCCCCTTTTTGGTAGCATCACCCTCTTGCATAGGTGAGCTAGAGGTTAGGTCAACCACATTACAAGGTTCTTATGTTCCTGGTTGAGCTTTTCTTAAAGGTCTCCCAGCTAGTTTTTCCCTGAGATAAGATATCTCAAGTTGCTAATCATTGACCCTATTATGCAAGGTAGTCACCTGAGATTCAAGGTGACTAACCTTAGAGACTAAATAGGAGCATGTTTTTGACAGTTTTTGCACCTTTAGTCTCAGATTCCCCTCTTCTCATCAGAAGAATCATTGGGGTATGAGATGATTTGACCAAAGTCCTCTCTCTCACCACCAGCCTCAGGTTCTTGGCGGCTGGATTTTCTCTGCACATTGACATTCTTAGTTGAGGTGTCAATTGGCTGAGTTGCCATGGTTGAGGTCTTAATGATGTAATCACTTGCAGAAGTGAGAGACTCTTCCATATGAATATCCTGAACAGGTTCAGAAGTATCCACCTCAGTTATGGGTGACTGATGTGGGCTACACAAAGGAGACTCAGGAGTATTCATCTCTCTTTGAGTATGGGAGGAGTAGAGAGACTCATGGTACCCACTGAAACCTAAGTCTTCATCAGTATAGAATGAGAGGTTGGAATGGGGTTGATTTAAGTCTAATGGTTGGGGATGGTAACTGTCCCCTGAAGGTTGTTCACTTGAGTGTTGAGACTCAGAGTGAAGGCTTAAGGCAGTTGGGCTTGTGAGCTCATCAGGGTGAGCATGAGGAACCTCAGTCCTGATTGTTGAAGAGATGGGAGTGGTTTGCTCCTCAGGGAAGTGGGAGCTCTAGTGTCCACTTCCTCCTGCATGGGTGAGTATATGGGGGCCTGCACAAACTCAATAGCTTGAGCAGGGGTTCGTTTGGATTTTCTATGGTAGGTGTGGGTGACTTGGGGCCTTTTTGGTGGTTGAGAGGTAGAAGGTGTTGGTTCAACACTAGCTTGCGTTGCTAGGTTGTCACCTTGAGCAATAAGCTCTAAGATTTTTAGGACTAGAGCTGTTTCTACCCCTGAGAAGCCTAGAGTTGGCTTCTTCATAATTTTAAAGATGCCGGGCTTCATCTGTCCCAATTTAAGAATATTATTTGTTTCCCTCAACTGTGAGCCCAGTTCACAGTTGAGAATATGTTGAACATATCTAGGAAACATGTAATACTCTAAGGAGTCCAAGTTAGCAAACAAATTTGTATAAACAAATTAAGAGTACCTGAACTTGACCCCTTGAACCATTCTATGTACTATGAAGGAGAGATCCTCAGGAATCTGGTCCCACCCTCCATGCTTGTTTTACAAGTTGTGGATGACCACATGAAGCAGATATTTCCACTGGGATGAGACCTTCCCTTTCCGAAAGGTCTTTACAAAGAAATCTCCCTCAAAGCCCATCTGCCCAAAGGAATGATTTACAGCTTCCTTTGGGAAGGACAACTCACCTTCTTCATCATCCAGCTGCAAATGAGTGTTTATGATGGCCGGAGTGATGAAGATTGTCCTCCCTTGCACTGTGGCAGACAGTGCCTTCACCCCATCCATAATGACCTCTTGGCGGGTCTTCCAAAATTCAAGCAGATGATCCTTATAGAGAGTAGGATCAATGGTTAGGGAGGTGGAGTAATTTTTTAGAGCTAAGAAACGGCAAATCTCTGAGAAACTTTCATCTTTCTCAGAGTTTAACAGAACAACTTGGTTATGTTGCCTGTGAAGTTGCATGGAGAAATAGGTTGTTTCTGATGTTTAGGTTGGCCATTTTAGAAGCTTAAGGATGAAGAAAGATAAAGAATAAAAGGCGGTTTGGGAGAATTTAGGTTTAAGGAATAGTGTAATTGAGGAAGATAGTGAAAAAGGGGGAACCATTAGGCACTTATGTGAAAAGGATTTGAGACAAAGTTAATAAAAGAGGATAAACTTTGAAATCCGGATGTCGGTCCCACCTCTGAAAAGTAGTTTACTTTTGCCCAGAAAGTAGTTTTCTTGGAAGTCAAGACATCTTCTGAAGGTTATTTGCTTCGGAGGTTCTGAACAAAAAACTTCCGAAGGCAAATTGGCTTCGGAAGAGATTTCAAAGGTTTTTGAAAATTTGCTTCGGAATAGAGTTTTACACTCAAAGATTTTTATTCTAAGAAGAATAAATACTTCCGAAGGTAAATTGCTTTCGGAAGAAACTTGTTCTTTGAAAACATACAAAGTACTTAAGTTGATTTTAAGCTTCGGAAGATATTTTAGAAATTTCTTCCGAAGGTAAAATCACTGAAGCAATTACTTGTTTACTAAGACATAAACTACTTCCGAAGGTAATTTTGAATCTTTTTGAAGAGATCAAGATTTTCAAAAATCTAAGAAAAGTCTTTTGAAAAGATTTTTCTTCCAGAGAAAACAAGCGCTTATGAAGGTGATATAATAGACAACTTAGGACACATAGGTTTTAGAAATAAATATGATTAAGTTTTAAGAAAAGCTATTCAAAGTTAATCATCCCAATAACTGATACAAGATATTTAAATATCTGCTCATCAAAAGCTTTGGTGAACAGATCAGCATATACTGTTCATTTGTGTTAACTTTGACTAGTTTGATTCATCCCTTTTAAAGTTATCTCTAATCAATGATACCTGATGTTAATATGCTTTGTCCTTGAGTGCTGCACAGGATTCTCTGTGATGGAGATAGCACTATTGTTGTCTATATGGATGGGAGTCTCTATAAAGTTAAATCCATTGTCTAGCATCTGATTTTGAATCCAAGCACTTGAGCACAACACTTGCCAGCAGCAATGTATTCAGCCTCAGCAGTTGATGAAGACACCACAGGATTGTTTCGTGCATTGCCAAGGGACTACTCTTCCACCAAGAAATTGACATCCCATTGATGTAGACTTTGCAGTCATGTTGCAACCACCACCATAGTCACTATCTGTATAAGCATACATTAAAGTCAGAATTCTTTGGATACCAAAGGCCAAGTGATGGAGCACCTCTGAGATATCTTAAAATTCTTTTGACAGTGACCAGATGTGACATCTTGGGGTTGGCTTGATATCTTGCACAAACGCATGTAGCAAACATGATATCTGGCCTGCTAGCTGTGAGGTACATAAGAGACCCAATTATTGCCCTATAGAGGTGTTCATAAACACTCCCCCTCAAGATCAGGTCCAAGGGAGTGATTTCTGGTTATGGGTGTCTTAGCAACCTCTAACAATCAGTCATATTAAACCTTTAAGTATGTCCTGTACATACTTTGATGACTTATGAAGATGCCTTGTCAACTTGCTTCTTTGAATTCCTGTAAGAAATTGAGTTCCCCAGTGTGATGACTCTGATCACAAAAATGGGATACACTCAAAGATTGTACCCAAGCTCCTTGACAAAGTTTACCTTCTCAATGCTGAGCTTACCATTTGTGACCTAGCCCCTTCAGTTCATGTAACCTCCTGCATCTCCTCCAAAAGCAACTGGTCCTCCATCAATTCTTTTCAAACTTTTAGAGTAGTGACCTATTGCCTGTCATGTGCCTGGACAACCATATCGCTGATCCATACATTTCTGTTTGTCTTGACCTGTCCATGCACAAAGAGATGATTAGTTACATTTGGAAACCCAAGCCTTATTGGTCTTGGGCTCATCAAAAGAAGTCGAAGACAATGCAACAGTAATTGATCCTATAGTCATGCTAGAGGGATCATTTGCTGATGTTGATGAAAAACTTTCAGCCACTTGGTCTTTCTTTGACTTCCATACCATATTTGGAAGCTTAGACTTGACCTTTAATACTTCAGAAGTTTTGATGACTTCGGAAGTTTTTGATGCTGACCCTTCGAAGATCTTGCCTTTCACTGTAGCTGGCTTCAGTGCTTTGGAAGTATTATTTTATTCCGAGACCAAATTTTCTTCCGAAGGCAAGTTTCCACTTGTCTTCTTCTTCATTTTGGAGCTTCTGAAGGAAACAGATTTTCCTTCTGAAGCTTGCTTCTTCTTCTCCAAACTCTTAGAAGTTTCTTTCTTGGTCGTGTGGAGAGTACTCATTGGATTGTAAACACAATCTTTAGCAAGATGAGAGGTACTCCCACACATAACACAATCCATTTTCTTCCTTCTAGGAGTTCTTCTTTGTGAACAAGGTTGAACTTGATCACTTTCCTTCTCCATCTTCACCTTTGCAGATGTTGTGGCAGTTCTTGTGGGGTTAGAACTACCTTTGGAGCAGGATGGTTCAGGTTGTATAGCAGCATTACACAACTGATCAGCCTTCTTCTTGATGTTGGGATGATTTGGACATGAACTAGAACTCTTGTTGATGGAGTTCAAGTTTGTGTCCTCAGCCTTTACTACTTCAAATCGTGCAGAGATGAAGACTTGTTTATGTGCAGAATTGAAGGTAGCCTTCATCTCTTGAGCCTTTTTGGACTTTCTTTTGGCCTTCCTGATCAAGTTCTTTCTTCTTGACTTGGTCATCCCAACAGCTTTGCTCTCCTCAGAGGGATGGTGACCCTTCTTAGAATGCTCTTCTTCACTCTTCTCAGAGTCATTCTCCACCATCTCCTCTTCATCCTCTTCAGTCACAGGATCAATGAGAGGAAGCTCATCTTCACAAGTTCCACACCTAGGAGATCTTACAGACAAGATTGTGTGTGGAGGAGCTATCTCACAAGAACCTAGTCTCTGCTTATTTTGATAACAAACTTTTTCATGCAAGTATGAGGATATTATGTTCTTGAAGGTCTCTTCTTCAAGAACAAATTTTTTCTGCCTTGGTTTTGCTGATCACAACTCAGCCTGGCATTCAGTTAATTTAGTAATGAGATTTTGTGATCTAAGTCCTGTAGTTTGTATGCTCATGTTTAAGAGTTGAAATGGTTTTCTCTAAGTCCTCTATCATTAGTTTATAATCATTTTCAGCTCTTTTAAAATTAGCTTTTGCAATATTTAAGGACTCAAGATCAAATCTCATTCTTAATATAGGACCTGTATCTATTAACTTTACAATGCATTCAGGAGTAACAAAGATGTTCTAATACCTTGGCTTTATCATGGTCCTGCCATGAGGATCTCACTTCATGCAACTTTCAAACAATCCACCACCACTCCTCTTTTCTCTCCTCTCTCCCCTTCTCAGCCTCCATAACCGAGACACACACACACACTCAAAATCCTCTCTAATCTCTGCCATTTTCAAAGAAACACAACAACACATAATCGGCCAAGCTCAAGAACCGCAAAAGGTGAAGTTTGTGAGCCTTGGGTACACGATTCATGCTGAGTTCGGTCTTCTCCAACCTTTCTCAAGATTCTCCAGGCTTGTCCAAGGAGTTCTAAGCCATCCTCGACCAACCATACACTCCAAACCGTGAGTTACATCGAGAGTAAGCTTCATGTTGCACGGTTTTGGTTATTTCATGTGTTGTCTTCATTTTTCATTCAAAACCTTACCCTCCTCATATCTCACAGAACTTTGCTGCTACAACTTCGTTCATAACAAGCTTTTCACGTCCTTGAAGGTATCATACTCGTAAAGCATGTCATTCTATAGGTGTAACACGGTTTACACCTAGAAAACCCTCTTCTTGGGTGCTTTTACACCATCCATCTTTCACAACTTATAACCCTTCTAAACATATCTCGTAACCTGCTCAAAATGGGATTTCTAATCTCCTAATAACCTGATTTCTAAGTTACAAAAAGATTGGTTAAGGTTTAATTGTGAGTTATGGCATTTAACACATGTGTAATGGATGAGAATGGTGTAACACTATAGTTTCCATTGTGTTCTTACTTGGATTGATGAACCCGTGAGGTTAACATAGTATTTCAGTAAGATTTGAATGATGTTGGTTATGTGATGGGATGTTAAAGGCTAATATATGAATGTCTTAGACTTGTAAGCTATTTGGACATATTCGGGGACCCGAAAAGTGGTAAAAACAACTTTAAAACAATAAAACATGGATTTAACCATCTTAAAAATAATTCCAGGCTCTAAAAGGGTTAACAAAGTATTTGGGTCGGATTTGTTGATTTAAATGGTCAAATAATAGGTTAAATGGAATTCTTAGTTAAAAACGGGTTTTAACCGTGTAACGTTTGGAAGAAAATTTAAAAATGAGGATATAACACAAAAATTCATGGAAACCATGTTATTTCAGTAAGTTATGTACTATAAGATCTAAAAGAGTTGAAAAATTGGTCAAACGAGCTTTTAACGGGTCAAATTCGGTTAAAAAACGCGTGTAAACGGGTAAAACTTAAAGGTAGACTTTCACCTAAAAAGAGCTCGAAATGCATCTCTAACATATTAAAAATCATCAATAAAGTCATAAAAATAATATTTAATGAATCTAAGACCGTTAATTAGAAATCAACACTTAACCGTTAAAAACCCTCGGTTTTACCGTAACTGGTAACAAGAAACATGAAAATTTATAAACGTAAAAACATACTTAAAATCAGTTACCTAACTCTAATAAAATAATATTTGGGCATAAAAGACATTAAATGCAAGAAACCAAACTTTGGGTTGAAATTGTAAATTTTGAAATTTGAAGGACTAAACTGTAAATTTTTGCCTAACTTCTATAAACCGACCCCCTTGAACAAGGAATCACTTAAAAGACTCAAATTAACTTATATAAGTGATTAGAATAGCAAATTATATATTTTTTCCTAAGAAACCCAAACTTCCTATAAAAGGAAACTTTTTATAAAAAGACTTAGAAATTCAAATGCTATTAAGATTCTAATCTCATGACACAACTTATGCATCTCCATAACCCTAGAATTAGTGGATTAACACTTAAATCTTATTGATTAGGGTGCTAGATTTGAGACTTTTCCCGGCACACGTAGTGACCCTTTGCTTAAATTCTAAGGTGAGTTTAAGTGATTCCCCTTTTACTACAATTTTTGGGATGAAGCATGCTTTGTTTAAGCTGAAATATTTTATGCTATATTATAATGCTATATGTTGTGGTTATGTTGAGACCTGCTGATACTTGTATCACAGTCATTAATTCTTTTGTGAACCGCTTGTTTATATGGGTAGATCTACTTTGGGAATCCCCTACACAGAGTGCCTCCTTTGATGAACGGGAAGGGTACCACACTGAGATCCTGCAGGGTCGTTTGTGGCATGTAACATGTTTTATAAGATATTGTGGTGGACCATCCGACAGGTACGGTCCACTGGTTTGAGGCTCAGTTCTCCCCACGGGGATTTAACCAGTAACATAATTTTTGAAGAGGCCAGCCGGGGCTGAGTGCAGGGTTGATTGTGATCCCCACAACAACGATACTATAAACTTTTAATAGAGTGGATTCTAATGAATCCTTTTTTTTTTAAACTTTAAGCACTTGAATTCACCAACTTTCTAGTTGAACACAAACTCTTTTGAGCAGGTTTCAGGTAATCCATGAAGGGACTTAGCTATTGTTGAAGACCTTGACTAGGACCATTACCATGGCATTGGCTTGTCTGATTTTCAAAACTATCTGAAGAAATAAAGATAAAATAATACTTCCAAAGCACTGAAGCCAGCTACAGTGAAAGCAAGATCTTTCGAAGGGTCAGTCATCAAAACTTCCGAAGTCATCAAAACTTCTGAAGTATTAAAGGTCAAGTCTAAGCTTCCAAATATGGTATGGAAGTCAAAGAAAGACCAAGTGGCTGAAAGTTTTTCATCAACATCAGCAAATGATCCCTCTAGCATGACTATAGGATCAATTACTGTTGCATTGTCTTCGACTTCTTTTGATGAGCCCAAGACCAATAAGGCTTGGGTTTCCAAATGTAACTAATCATCTCTTTTGTGCAGGGACAGGTCAAGACAAACAGAAATGTATGGATCAGCGATAGTGGTTGTTCCAGGCACATGAC
This sequence comes from Flaveria ramosissima, assembly GCA_025215565.1. Taxonomy (NCBI): domain Eukaryota; kingdom Viridiplantae; phylum Streptophyta; class Magnoliopsida; order Asterales; family Asteraceae; genus Flaveria; species Flaveria ramosissima. The sequence continues at coordinate 39,956,667 of CM046035.1, forward strand.
AGGCAATAGGTCACTACTCTAAAAGTTTGAAAGAATTGATGGAGGACCAGTTGCTTTTGGAGGAGATGCAGGAGGTTACATGACTGGAAGGGGCTAGGTCACAAATGGTAAGCTCAGCATTGAGAAGGTAAACTTTGTCAAGGAGCTTGGGTACAATCTTTTGAGTGTATCCCAATTTTGTGATCAGAGTCATAACATGCTCTTTACTGAGCATGAGTGCATTGTTCTCAGGCCCGGGGTGGTCATTCCTCATGAGCACATCTTGCTCAGTGCCCCCAAGAAAGGGAACATGTACAAGATGGACTTGCAAGAAACCTCTCCCTCAGGAGAAATTTCCTGCTTTCTATCTAAAGTAAATAATGATGAATCTTTCCTCTGGCATAAAAGAATGTGCCATGTAAATTTTAAAAACATGAATAAATTAATTAAGAATGATTTTGTAACTAGAATACCAAAGAAAGAGTTTACAAGTGATGACCACTGTGTTGCATGCCTAAAAGGGAAGCAACACAAGGTATCTCACAAGCCAAAGAAAAGAAACTCCATCATTAATCCCCTACACTTATTACATATGGATCTTTTTGGCCCCACCAGTGTAATGGGCCTAGGAAGGACCTCTTATTGTTTGGTGATCACAGATGATTTTACGAGATTCACTTGGGTCTTCTTTCTTAGAACTAAGGATGAGACTCCTGAGATTCTCAAGAATTTCATCTTAAAGATTGAGAATCAATGTGATCACAAGGTCAAAACCATAAGATGTGATCAAGGAACTGAATTCAAGAATCAAATCCTTGATACATTTTGTGATGAAAAGGGTATTAGAAGACAATATAGTGCTCCCAGGGCTCCTCAGCAAAATGGTGTTGCTGAGAGGAGAAACAGGACACTAATTGAAGCTGCAAGAACTATGTTGTCTGACTCTAAACTGCCCATCACCTTCTGGGCAGAGGCATTGAACACTACTTGCTATGTGCAAAACAAAGTTTTAGTGGTTAAGACACATGGTAAGACTCCTTATGAACTTTGGCACAAGAGAAAACCCTTCATTAGTTTTCTCAAGTCATTTGGATGTCCTTGAACCATCTTGAATACCAAAGATTAATTTGCCAAGTTTGCTGAGAAATCAGATGATGGACCCTTTATTGGATACTCTTCTCAAGCTAAAGCTTATAGAGTATACAATCTCAGAACTAGAGTAGTTGAGGAGTCAGCCAATGTGACTTTCAATGAGCACACTCCCAGTGTGAAAGGTTCTGGTCCGGATTGGCTACTTGATCTTGCTTTAGTTACCAACTGTTTTAACAAATCTTGTGAGAATGTTTCAGGATCTACATATATATTACCAACAGGTGATCCTGACCCAAGATTTGAGCTAAGAAGACCCTCAGGTTACACATCTTCAGCTCCAGTGGTAACTATTCCTGCAAATGAAGCTTCTATCAACACATCATTGACAAATCCTTCTGATGATTCTGGGATGCCTTCAAATTCTAGCTTAAAGACACAAAACTCAGAAGAAGGAGCTTCAAATGTTGGAGAAAATGGTGGTGGTGAAAGTGATCAAGAAATTCTTGATGCTGATAACCACTGCATTGAAGACAACATCAATGATGTCACGCACTCATTGGATCAAGTCAATCTTGATAAGTGTTGTGATGTCGAGGGTGAATCTTCTTTGACAGATCAAAATTTTTCAAATCTAGATCTATCTAAGCAACTTGTTGTGATCCCTCAGCTAAGGATCCACAAGTCTAATCCCACCACAAACATCATTGGAGATGTTGATTCAGGGGTGAGAACAAGAGGACAAACCCAGAAGCAAATGTTTGTCTTCAATCTTGTTTCTTGTCCCAAATAGAGCCAAAGAAAATTGATGAGGCTCTAAAGGATGAAAGTTGTGTTGAAGCTATATGCAAGAGGAGCTGCTTCAAATTAAAAGGCAAAAGGTTTAGAACCTATGTCCTCTTCCTCAAGGGAAGACTATCATAGGAACCAAATGGGTTTTTAGGAACAAGAAGGATGATAGAGGACTTGTCTTCAAAAACAAGGCAAGACTAGTTTTTCAAGGGTATACTCAAGAAGAAGGAATTGACTATACAAATGTTTTTGCTCCTGTGGCAAGACTTGAAGCTGTTAGAATATTCCTAGCATTTGTTGCATCCAAGAATTTCAAGGTCTACCAACTTGATGTCAAGTGTTCTTTTCTTTATGGGGTGATTGATGAAGAGGTGTATGTTAGACAACCACCTGGGTTTGCAGATCATGATCATCCTGATTATATCTGCAGGCTTGATAAAGCTCTATATGTGCTGCACCAAGCACCAAGAAAGTGGTATGAGACTCTATCTCAGTATCTCTGTCAACATGGCTACAAAAGAGGTACTAGAGATGGAACTGCAAAGACTTTGAGAAGCTGATGAAGGACAGGTTTGAAATGAGTGCCCTGGGGGAACTCAATTTCTTACCAGGAATTCAAAGGAAGCAAGTTGACAATGGCATCTTCATAAGTCAGTCAAAGTATGTACAGGACATACTTAAAAGGTTTAACATGACTGATTGTAAGGTTGCTAAGACACCCATAACCAGAAATCACTCCCTTGGACCTGATCTTGAGGGGGAGTGTGTTTATGAACACCTCTATAGGGCAATAATTGGGTCTCTTATGTACCTCACAGCTAGCAGGCCAGATATCATGTTTGCTACATGCGTTTGTGCAAGATATCAAGCCAACCCCAAGATGTCACATCTGGTCACTGTCAAAAGAATTTTAAGATATCTCAGAGGTGCTCCATCACTTGGCCTTTGGTATCCAAAGAATTCTGACTTTAATCTGTATGCTTATACAGATAGTGACTATGGTGGTTGCAACATGACTGCAAAGTCTACATCAATGGGATGTCAATTTCTTGGTGGAAGAGTAGTCCCTTGGCAATGCACGAAACAATCCTGTGTGTCTTCATCAACTGCTGAGGCTGAATACATTGCTGCTGCAAGTTGTTGTGCTCAAGTGCTTTGGATTCAAAATCAGATGCTAGACAATGGATTTAACTTTATAGAGACTCCCATCCATATAGACAACAATAGTGCTATCTCCATCACAGAGAATCCTGTGCAGCACTCAAGGACAAAGCATATTAACATCAGGTATCATTTGATTAGAGATAACTTTGAAAAGGGATGAATCAAACTAGTCAAAGTTAACACAAATGAACAGTATGCTGATCTGTTCACCAAAGCTTTTGATGAGCAGATATTTAAATATCTTGTATCAGTTATTGGGATGATTAACTTTGAATAGCTTTTCTTAAAACTTAATCATATTTATTTCTAAAACCTATGTGTCCTAAGTTGTCTATTATATCACCTTCATAAGCGCTTGTTTTCTCTGGAAGAAAAATCTTTTCAAAAGACTTTTCTTAGATTTTTGAAAATCTTGATCTCTTCAAAAAGATTCAAAATTACCTTCGGAAGTAGTTTATGTCTTAGTAAACAAGTAATTGCTTCAGTGATTTTACCTTCGGAAGAAATTTCTAAAATATCTTCCGAAGCTTAAAATCAACTTAAGTACTTTGTATGTTTTCAAAGAACAAGTTTCTTCCGAAAGCAATTTACCTTCGGAAGTATTTATTCTTCTTAGAATAAAAATCTTTGAGTGTAAACTCTATTCGAGCAAATTTTGTGAGTATCTCTGTCAACATGGCTACAAAAGAGGTACTAGAGATGGAACTGCAAAGACTTTGAGAAGCTGATGAAGGACAGGTTTGAAATGAGTGCCCTGGGGGAACTCAATTCTTACCAGGAATTCAAAGGAAGCAAGGTGGACAATGGCATCTTCATAAGTCAGTCAAAGTATGTACAGGACATACTTAAAAGGTTTAACATGACTGATTGTAAGGTTCTAAGACACCCATAACCAGAAATCACTCCCTTGGACCTGATCTTGAGGGGGAGTGTGTTTATGAACACCTCTATAGGGCAATAATTGGGTCTCTTATGTCCTCACAGCTAGCAGGCCAGATATCATGTTTGCTACATGCGTTTGTGCAAGATATCAAGCCAACCCCAAGATGTCACATCTGGTCACTGTCAAAAGAATTTTAAGATATCTCAGAGGTGCTCCATCACTTGCCTTTGGTATCCAAGAATTCTGACTTTAAATGTATGCTTATACAGATAGTGACTATGGTGGTTGCAACATGACTGCAAAGTCTACATCAATGGGATGTCAATTTCTTGGTGGAAGAGTAGTCCCTTGGCAATGCACGAAACAATCCTGTGTGTCTTCATCAACTGCTGAGGCTGATACATTGCTGCTGCAAGTTGTTGTGCTCAAGTGCTTTGGATTCAAAATCAGATGCTAGACAATGGATTTAACTTTATAGAGACTCCCATCCATATAGACACAATAGTGCTATCTCCATCACAGAGAATCCTGTGCAGCACTCAAGGACAAAGCATATTAACATCAGGTATCATTTGATTAGAGATAACTTTGAAAAGGGATGAATCAAACTAGTCAAAGTTAACCAAATGAACAGTATGCTGATCTGTTCACCAAAGCTTTTGATGAGCAGATATTTAAATATCTTGTATCAGTTATTGGGATGATTAACTTTGAATAGCTTTTCTTAAAACTTAATCATATTAATTTCTAAAAACTATGTGTCCTAAGTTGTCTATTTATCACCTTCATAAGCGCTTGTTTTCTCTGGAAGAAAAATCTTTTCAAAAGACTTTTCTTAGATTTTTGAAAATCTTGATCTCTTCAAAAAGATTCAAAATTACCTTCGGAAGTAGTTTATGTCTTAGTAAACAAGTAATTGCTTCAGTGATTTTACCTTCGGAAGAAATTTCTAAAATATCTTCCGAAGCTTAAAATCAACTTAAGTACTTTGTATGTTTTCAAAGAACAAGTTTCTTCCGAAAGCAATTTACCTTCGGAAGTATTTATTCTTCTTAGAATAAAATCTTTGAGTGTAAAAACTCTATTCCGAAGCAAATTTTTCAAAAACCTTTGAAATCTCTTCCGAAGCCAATTTGCCTTCGGAAGTTTTTTGTTCGAAACCTCCGAAGCAATAAACCTTCAGAAGATGTCTTGACTTCCAAGAAAACTACTTTCTGGGCAAAAGTAAACTACTTTTCAGAGGTGGGACCGACATCCGGATTTCAAAGTTTATCCTCTTTTATTAACTTTGTCTCAAATCCTTTTCACATAAGTGCCTAATGGTTCCCCCCTTTTTCACTATCTTCCTCAATTACACTATTCCTTAAACCTAAATTCTCCCAAACCGCCTTTTATTCTTTATCTTTCTTCATCCTTAAGCTTCTAAAATGGCCAACCTAAACATCAGAAACAACCTATTTCTCCATGCAACTTCACAGGCAACATAACCAAGTTGTTCTGTTAAACTCTGAGAAAGATGAAAGTTTCTCAGAGATTTGCCGTTTCTTAGCTCTAAAAAATTACTCCACCTCCCTAACCATTGATCCTACTCTCTATAAGGATCATTTGCTTGAATTTTGGAAGACCTGCCAAGAGGTCATTATGGATGGGGTGAAGGCACTGTCTGCCACAGTGCAAGGGAGGACAATCTTCATCACTCCGGCCATCATAAACACTCATTTGCAGCTGGATGATGAAGAAGGTGAGTTGTCCTTCCCAAAGGAAGCTGTAAATCATTCCTTTGGGCAGATGGGCTTTGAGGGAGATTTCTTTGTAAAGACCTTTCGGAAAGGGAAGGTCTCATCCCAGTGGAAATATCTGCTTCATGTGGTCATCCACAACTTGTAAAACAAGCATGGAGGGTGGGACCAGATTCCTGAGGATCTCTCCTTCATAGTACATAGAATGGTTCAAGGGGTCAAGTTCAGGTACTCTTAATTTGTTTATACAAATTTGTTTGCTAACTTGGACTCCTTAGAGTATTATATTTCAACTGTTCTAAACATGTGAAATTTATTGAGCATTGAGATTATTCTTAAATTGGGAAATGATAACCGAGAATACATAATTTTAAATTGGGACAGATGAAGCCCGGCATCTTTAAAATTATGAAGAAGCCAACTCTAGGCTTCTCAGGGGTAGAAACAGCTCTCTAGTCCTAAAAATCTTAGAGCTTATTGCTCAAGGTGACAACCTAGCAACGCAAGCTAGTGTTGAACCAACACCTTCTACCTCTCAACCACCAAAAAGGCCCCAAGTCACCCACACCTACCATAGAAAATCCAAACGAACCCCTGCTCAAGCTATTGAGTTTGTGCAGGCCCCATATACTCACCCATGCAGGAGGAAGTGACACTAGAGCTCCCACTTCCCTGAGGACAAACCACTCCCATCTCTTCAACAATCAGGACTGAGGTTCCTCATGCTCACCCTGATGAGCTCACAAGCCCAACTGCCTTAAGCCTTCACTCTGAGTCTCAACACTCAAGTGAACAACCTTCAGGGGACAGTTACCATCCCCAACCATTAGACTTAAATCAACCCATTCCCAACCTCTCATTCTATACTGATGAAGACTTAGGTTTCAGTGGGTACCATGAGTCTCTCTACTCCTCCCATACTCAAAGAGAGATGAATACTCCTGAGTCTCCTTTGTGTAGCCCACATCAGTCACCCATAACTGAGGTGGATACTTCTGAACCTGTTCAGGATATTCATATGGAAGAGTCTCTCACTTCTGCAAGTGATTACATCATTAAGACCTCAACCATGGCAACTCAGCCAATTGACACCTCAACTAAGAATGTCAATGTGCAGAGAAAATCCAGCCGCCAAGAACCTGAGGCTGGTGGTGAGAGAGAGGACTTTGGTCAAATCATCTCATACCCCAATGATTCTTCTGATGAGAAGAGGGGAATCTGAGACTAAAGGTGCAAAAACTGTCAAAACATGCTCCTATTTAGTCTCTAAGGTTAGTCACCTTGAATCTCAGGTGACTACCTTGCATAATAGGGTCAATGATTAGCAACTTGAGATATCTTATCTCAGGGAAAAACTAGCTGGGAGACCTTTAAGAAAAGCTCAACCAGGAACATAAGAACCTTGTAATGTGGTTGACCTAACCTCTAGCTCACCTATGCAAGAGGGTGATGCTACCAAAAAGGGGAGAATGTCATTACAGTCACAGAACCTGGGAGTTCTTCAGGGAGTATGGACATTGAGGATTCACCATCCTCACTTACAACTGTGCATACTCAGCAACTTCCTCAAGTTCACATTAATGTGGACATAATTGACACTGTCATTAGGAGTCTCTTTGAGGAAGGCATTCCAAGGGCTATGTCATCTCCACCTCAAGGAACTTCAAACTACATTATGGGTGGAGGTATGATGCTGATAGAAGGGCCCTCATTCTTCAAAGAGTTCAAGGGCAGCAAGAAGTGTTCAATTTTTAGACTTTGGACTACTATGAAGGTCTTGACTGATCAACATGCCACTTGTCAACCCAAGCAAATCAGACAAGCTGACAGGTTAGCACTCAGGATTCAAGACATATGTACTAAGGAGTTCACCTTAAAGGAGGACAAAGGCAATCAGGTAATGACATTGGTCAACTGGATGCTGAGGCAGTAGATTAGCTTCAAAGGGAAAACCTTGGCTGATGGATGTGACCATCTCGAGATACTAACAAGAGTTGGACTCGTGGCATATAAGTTAAAGCTGCCGCAGGAGTTGAGTTACATACATGACACTTTCCATGTGTCGAACCTTAAGAAGTGGCTAGTAGACAAGACATTGGAGGTACCATTGAAAGAAGTTAGGATAACCGATAAGTTGAACTTCGTAGAAGAACCCATAGAGATCACTGACCGGCCGGTCATGAAACTAAGACGAAGTCGCATACCCAAAGTCAAAGTAAGGTGGAATTCTAGGTGAGGACCTGAATTCACTTGGGAGCGAGAAGACGAAATGAGGAAGAGTTACCCGAATCTCTTCAAACCCACCCGTACCGAACCTAAGCGAAACTAAAATTTCGGGACGAAATTTCTTAAATGATGGGAGAATGTCACAACCGACCTCTAGGTCATAATTCCTACCTTGCCAACATGCATTGTTTCCTGTTCAAATATTATATATAATGATATTATTTCCATTAGTATTATTATTATTGGCATTTTTATTATTTGGCCATTGTTGTCTTTATTGGTATTTCATGTGCCTTTTTGTGATAATTTAACCTGATCGAGCATTATTTAGGGAAATCCTAGTGTCCCTGGAAATTTAATTAGTCACCCTTGCAAAAATTAAATGATGGATAAAAACAATTAAAGTGTGTGCCTACACATTAAGAATTTCGACCAACATGCATGTTCATGCATAATAACAATTTTCAACTAACTAAATTTCACCATCTAAAATACTACCCAATACTACAAAACTACACTACATAATTTCATTTATACAATAAAATTTAGTTAAAATCAACCCACTACAAGCCAAATCGACCGCCCCCCTCTCCTCCACTCCCCTCTCTTCTTCACCACCACCCTCTTCTACCTATCCCACTTCATGCAACTTTCAAACAATCCACCACCACTCCTCTTTTCTCTCCTCTCTCCCCTTCTCAGCCTCCATAACCGAGACACACACACACACTCAAAATCCTCTCTAATCTCTGCCATTTTCAAAGAAACACAACAACACATAATCGGCCAAGCTCAAGAACCGCAAAAGGTGAAGTTTGTGAGCCTTGGGTACACGATTCATGCTGAGTTCGGTCTTCTCCAACCTTTCTCAAGATTCTCCAGGCTTGTCCAAGGAGTTCTAAGCCATCCTCGACCAACCATACACTCCAAACCGTGAGTTACATCGAGAGTAAGCTTCATGTTGCACGGTTTTGGTTATTTCATGTGTTGTCTTCATTTTTCATTCAAAACCTTACCCTCCTCATATCTCACAGAACTTTGCTGCTACAACTTCGTTCATAACAAGCTTTTCACGTCCTTGAAGGTATCATACTCGTAAAGCATGTCATTCTATAGGTGTAACACGGTTTACACCTAGAAAACCCTCTTCTTGGGTGCTTTTACACCATCCATCTTTCACAACTTATAACCCTTCTAAACATATCTCGTAACCTGCTCAAAATGGGATTTCTAACTCCTAATAACCTGATTTCTAAGTTACAAAAGATTGGTTAAGGTTTAATTGTGAGTTATGGCATTTAACACATGTGTAATGGATGAGAATGTGTGTAACACTATAGTTTCCATTGTGTTCTTACTTGGATTGATGAACCCGTGAGGTTAACATAGTATTTCAGTAAGATTTGAATGATGTTGGTTATGTGATGGGATGTTAAAGGCTAATATATGAATGTCTTAGACTTGTAAGCTATTTGGACATATTCGGGGACCCGAAAAGTGGTAAAAACAACTTTAAAACAATAAAACATGGATTTAACCATCTTAAAAATAATTCCAGGCTCTAAAAGGGTTAACAAAGTATTTGGGTCGGATTTGTTGATTTAAATGGTCAAATAATAGGTTAAATGGAATTCTTAGTTAAAAACGGGTTTTAACCGTGTAACGTTTGGAAGAAAATTTAAAAATGAGGATATAACACAAAAATTCATGGAAACCATGTTATTTCAGTAAGTTATGTACTATAAGATCTAAAAGAGTTGAAAAATTGGTCAAACGAGCTTTTAACGGGTCAAATTCGGTTAAAAACGCGTGTAAACGGGTAAAACTTAAAAGGTAGACTTTCACCTAAAAGGAGCTCGAAATGCATCTCTAACATATTAAAAATCATCAATAAAGTCATAAAAATAATATTTAATGAATCTAAGACCGTTAATTAGAAATCAACACTTAACCGTTAAAAACCCTCGGTTTTACCGTAACTGGTAACAAGAAACATGAAAATTTATAAACGTAAAAACATACTTAAAATCAGTTACCTAACTCTAATAAAATAATATTTGGGCATAAAAGACATTAAATGCAAGAAACCAAACTTTGGGTTGAAATTGTAAATTTTGAAATTTGAAGGAAAAAATGAATAAATTTGGAAATTTAAAGAGATAAATAAATTTTGCCTAACTTCTATAAACCGACCCCCTTGAACAAGGAATCACTTAAAAACTCAAATTAACTTATATAAGTGATTAGAATAGCAAATTATATATTTTTTCCTAAGAAACCCAAACTTCCTATAAAAGGAAACTTTTTATAAAAAGACTTAGAAATTCAAATGCTATTAAGATTCTAATCTCATGACACAACTTATGCATCTCCATAACCCTAGAATTAGTGGATTAACACTTAAATCTTATTGATTAGGGTGCTAGATTTGAGACTTTTCCCGGCACACGTAGTGACCCTTTGCTTAAATTCTAAGGTGAGTTTAAGTGATTCCCCTTTTACTACAATTTTTGGGATGAAGCATGCTTTGTTTAAGCTGAAATATTTTATGCTATATTATAATGCTATATGTTGTGGTTATGTTGAGACCTGCTGATACTTGTATCACAGTCATTAATTCTTTTGTGAACCGCTTGTTTATATGGGTAGATCTACTTTGGGAATCCCCTACACAGAGTGCCTCCTTTGATGAACGGGAAGGGTACCACACTGAGATCCTGCAGGGTCGTTTGTGGCATGTAACATGTTTTATAAGATATTGTGGTGGACCATCCGACAGGTACGGTCCACTGGTTTGAGGCTCAGTTCTCCCCACGGGGATTTAACCAGTAACATAATTTTTGAAGAGGCCAGCCGGGGCTGAGTGCAGGGTTGATTGTGATCCCCACAACAACGATACTATAACTTTTAATAAAGAGTGGATTCTAATGAATCCTTTTGTTTTTAAACTTTAAGCACTTGAATTCACCAACTTTCTAGTTGACACAAACTCTTTTGAGCAGGTTTCAGGTAATCCATGAAGGGACTCTAGCTATTGTTGAAGACCTTGACCTAGCACCATTACCATGGCATTGGCTTGTCTGATTTTCAAAACTATCTGAACAATTTTTAAGTATTGTAACTTATACATTTTGTCATTATGTTGGATGTACAATTTAATTTATGGGCTAATAGCCCGGGATTATTTTAAACTCTTAATGCCATGTGATGTTCTCTCCCTTTGTGCTCTTATGATGGTTTGTTTCCGCTGCCATATGTTGTTGCTAGTTTGTGACGTCCCACCCTACCTGGGCCCGGGGTGTGACACTTAAGCTTCTTAAAATGGCCAACCTAAACTGTAGAAACAACCCTGATTTCTCCATGCAACTTCACAGGCAACACAACTAGGAGGGAGAGGTGAGAGAGTGGGTGCAACGACATGCGGTGAGTTGGAGCGCTTCGGCTCGTGGATGGGGACGTCGAAGTAGAGTCCTCCGATGGCTTTGAGTCGTCTGAAGTCGCAGATAGAAATCCAGGGTGTCCACACATCCTGAGGTAAGCCTCATATTCCGTCCGAGGAGTGATCTTTAAGCTGCTCCCGATAGAAGTAGTCTCGTGGGCTGAGTGAGCTGGTGCCTTACCATTTCCTGCCATAGTCTCGGATAACCTATAAAATTATCATGAGTAATTTGGTTTCTCATAGCTCAGGGTAGTAACAGTACAGGTAATAATAACAGTAATTATAGGACTGATAGCAGTAGAATCAGCAATCAATAGTATCAGTAATAGTATTAGAAATTAATGGTCTCGTCAAATGACAACAATAATTAAATAAAGAGGTTCTTTTAAATAAAACTCTTAGAGTACCCAAAGAAAACTTTAGAAATCATAAATATCAAAGAGAGAAGGGTCCAAACATGACCTATGGTCCATGCTGGAATTTACACGTTCGGTAAATTCATGATTACGTTGATCAAGGGTAATCATCAATTTACCCAACCCGATCATCCCAAAACTTTCCATAAGGGTGGTCCTAAGGTATCGGGTTGTAGCCTAGGGTCTAATATGGTGTTCCCGACTTCTCTACAACCTTTAGCTCTGATACCAATCTTTCACACCCCTGGTCCAGGTAGGGTGGGATGTCACAGACTAGCAACAACAATATGGCAGCGGAAACAAACCATCATAAGAGCACAAAGGGATAGAACATCACATGGCATTAAGAGTTTAAAATAATCCCGGGCTAGGAGCAAATTTTGGCCCATAAATTAAATTGTACATCCAAATAATGACAAAATGTATAAGTTACAATAATTAAAAATTGTTCAAATAGTTTTGAAGATCAGACAAGCCAATGCCATGGTAACGGTGCTAGGTGTGAAGGTCTTCAACAACGATAGAGTCCCTTCATGGATTACCTTGAAACAAGCTCAAAGCGTGATCGATGGATTGCTGATTTCTCCATGCAACTTCACAGGCAACACAACTAGGAGGGAGAGGTGAGAGAGTGGGTGCAACGACATGCGGTGAGTTGGAGCGCTTCGGCTCGTGGATGGGGACGTCGAAGTAGAGTCCTCCGATGGCTTTGAGTCGTCTGAAGTCGCAGATAGAAATCCAGGGTGTCCACACATCCTGAGGTAAGCCTCATATTCCGTCCGAGGAGTGATCTTTAAGCTGCTCCCGATAGAAGTAGTCTCGTGGGCTGAGTGAGCTGGTGCCTTACCATTTCCTGCCATAGTCTCGGATAACCTATAAAATTATCATGAGTAATTTGGTTTCTCATAGCTCAGGGTAGTAACAGTACAGGTAATAATAACAGTAATTATAGGACTGATAGCAGTAGAATCAGCAATCAATAGTATCAGTAATAGTATTAGAAATTAATGGTCTCGTCAAATGACAACAATAATTAAATAAAGGGGTTCTTTTAAATAAAACTCTTAGAGTACCCAAAGAAAACTTTAGAAATCATAAATATCAAAGAGAGAAGGGTCCAAACATGACCTATGGTCCATGCTGGAATTTACACGTTCGGTAAATTCATGATTACGTTGATCAAGGGTAATCATCAATTTACCCAACCCGATCATCCCAAAACTTTCCATAAGGGTGGTCCTAAGGTATCGGGGTTGTAGCCTAGGGTCTAATATGGTGTTCCCGACTTCTCTACAACCTTTAGCTCTGATACCAATCTTTCACACCCCTGGTCCAGGTAGGGTGGGATGTCACAGACTAGCAACAACATATGGCAGCGGAAACAAACCATCATAAGAGCACAAAGGGATAGAACATCACATGGCATTAAGAGTTTAAAATAATCCCGGGCTAGGAGCAAATTTTGGCCCATAAATTAAATTGTACATCCAACATAATGACAAAATGTATAAGTTACAATAATTAAAAATTGTTCAAATAGTTTTGAAGATCAGACAAGCCAATGCCATGGTAACGGTGCTAGGTGAAGGTCTTCAACAATAGCTAGAGTCCCTTCATGGATTACCTGAAACAAGCTCAAAAGAGTTTGTGTCAACTAGAAAGTTGGTGAATTCAAGCGCTTAAAGTTTAAAAACAAAAGGATTCATTAGAATTTACTCTTTGTTAAAAGTCATAGTATCATTGTTGTGGGGATCACTATCAACCCTGCACTCAGCCCCGGCTAGCCTTTTCAAAAATTATGTTACCGGTTAAATCCCCGTGGGGAGAACTGAGCCTCAAACCAGTGGACCGTACCTGCCGGATGGTCCACCATAGTATCTTATAAAACCTGTTACATGCCACAAACGACCCCGTAGGATCTCAGTGTGGTACCCTTCCCGTTCATCACATGAAGCACTGTGTGTGGGGGATTCCCCAGGTAGATCTACCCATATAAACAAGCGGTTCACAAAAGAATTAATGATTGTGATACAAGTATCAGCAGGTCTCAACATAACCACAACATATAGCATCATAATATAGCATCAAATATTTCAGTTTAAATAGAGCATGCTTCATCACAAAAACAGTAGTAAAAAGGGGAATCACTTAAACTCACCTTAGAATTCAAGCAAAGGGTCACTGCGTGTTCCAAGAAAAGTCTCAAATCTAGCACCCTAATCAATAAGATTTAAGTGTTAATCCACTAATTATAGGGTTATGGAGATGCGTTAGTTGTGTCATGCGGTTAGAATCTTAATAGCACTTGAATTTCTAAGTCTTTTTAAAAAAAGTTTTCTTTTATAGGAAGTTTGGGATTCTTAGGAAAGAATATATGATTTGCTACGCTAAATCACTTATATAAGTTAATTTGAGTCTTTTAAGTGATTCCTTGTTCAAGGGGGTCGGTTTATAGAAGTTAGGTAAAAATTTACAGTTTAGTCCTTCAAATTTCAAAATTTACAATTTCAACCCCAAAGTATGGTTTGTTGCATTTAATGTCTTTTATGCCCAAATATTAGTTTACTAGAGTTAGGTAACTGATTTTAAGTAAGTTTTTACCAAAATTTCATAATTTAATTCCTGTTTTTAAATTTTCATGTTTCTTGTTACCGGTTAAGGTAAAACCGAGGGTTTTTATCGGTTAAGTGTTGATTTCTAATTAACGGTCTTAGATTCATTAAATATCATTTTTTTGACTTTATTTAAGGTTTTTAATCTGTTAGAGATGCATTTTGAGATCCTTTTAGGTGAAAGTCTACCTGTTAGAGATGCAAATTTCTGTGAGATATGAGGAGGGTAAGGTTTTGAATGAAAAATGAAGACAACGCATGAAATAACCAAAACCGTGCGACATGAAGCTTACTCTCGATGTAACTCACGGTTTGGAGCGTATGCTTGGTCGAGGATGGCTTGGGACTCCTTGGACAAGGCTGGAGAATCTTGAGCAAGGCTGGAGAAGACCAAACTCAGCAAGAATCGTGTACCCAAGGCTCACAAACTTCACCTTTTGCGGTTCTTAAGCTTGGCGGATTGTGTGTTGTGTGTGTTTCTTCGAAAATGGCAGGGATTAGAGAGGATTTTGAGTGTGTGTGTGTCTCTCGGTTATGGAGGCCGAGAGGGAGAGAGAGGAGAGAAAAGAGGAGTGGTGGTGGAGAGTTTGAAATTTGCATGAAGTGGGATTGGTGGAAGAGGGTGGTGGTGAAGAAGAGAGGGGAGTGGAGGAGAGGGGGGGCGGTCGATTTGGCTTGTAGTGGGTTGATTTTAATTAAATTTTATTGTATAAATGAAATTATGTAGTGTAGTTTTGTAGTATTGGGTAGTATTTTAGATGGTGAAATTTAGTTAGTTGAAAATTGTTATTATGCATGAACATGCATGTTGGTCGAAATTCTTAGTGTGTAGGCACACACTTTAATTGTTTTTATCCATCATTTAATTTTTGCAAGGGTGACTAATTAACTTTCCCAGGACACTAGGATTTCCCTAAATAATGCTCGATCAAGTTAAATTATCACAAAAAGGCACATGAAATACCAATAAAGACAGCAATGGCCAAATAATAAAAGTGCCAATAATAATAATACTAATGGAAATAATATCATTATATATAATATTTGAACAGGAAACGATGCACGTTGGCAATGTAGGAATTATGACCTAGAGGTCGGTTGTGACATTCTCCCATCAAGTGTTGTTTTCTGGCTTTATCCAACTACTTCTCCCCCTAACCATTGATCCTACTCTCTATGAGGATCATCTGCTTGAATTTCAGAAGACCTGTCAAGAGGTCATCATGGACGGGGAGATGGCACTGTCTGCCACAGTGCATGGGATGACAATCTTCATCACTCCAGCCATCATCAACACTTATCTTCAGCTGGATGATGAAGAAGGTGAGTTGTCCTTTCCAAAGGAAGCTGTTAATCATTCTTTGTGAAGATGGGCTATGAGGGAGATTTCTCTGTAAAGACCTTCAGGAAAGGGAAGGTCTCATCCCAGTGGAAATACCTGCTACATGTGGTTATCCACATCTTGTAAAACAAGCATGGAGGGTGGGACCAGATTCCTGAGGATCTCTCCTTCATAGTGCATGGAATGGTTCAAGGGGTCAAGTTCAGGTACTCTAAGTTTGTTTATACAAATTTGCTTACAAACTTGGACTCCTTAGAGTATTACATGTTTCCTAGATATGTTCAATACATTCTCAACTGTGAACTGGGCTCAAAGTTGAGGGAAATAGGTAATATTCTTAAATTGGGACAGATGAAGCCCGATATCTTTAAAATCATGAAGAAGCCAACTGTAGGCTTCTCAAGGGTAGAAATAGCCTTTGTCCCCAAAATGTTAGAGCTTATTGCTCAAGGTGACAACCTAGTAACACAAGCTAGTGTTGAACTCACACCTTCTACCTCTCAACCACCAAAAAGGCCACAAATCACCCTCACCTACAAAAGAAAGTCCAAACGAACCCCTGCTCAAGCTATTGAGCTTGTGCAAGCCCCTATATACTCACCCATACAGTAATAAGTGAGTACTAGAGCTCCCACTTCTCCTGAGGAGCAAACCACTCCCATTTTTTCAAGGATCAGTGCTGAGGTTCCTCATGCTCAGCCTAATAATCTCACTAGCCCAACTGCCTTAAGCCTTCACTTTGAGTCTCAACACTCAAGTGAACAACCTTAAGGGGATAGTTACCATCCCCAGCCTTTAGACTTAAACTAACCCATTCCTAAACTTGAATTTTATACTGATGAAGACATAGGCTTCACTGAGTACCATGAGTCTCTCTACTCTTCCCCTACTCAAAGAGAGATGAGTGTTCCTGAGTCTCCTATGTCTAGCCCACATCAGTCACCCATTACTGAGGTGGAGCTCTTTGAACTTGTTTAGGAGATCTGTATGGAAGAGGCTCTCACTTCTGCAAGTGATTGCATCATTAAGACCTCAACCATGGCAACTCAGCCCATTGACACTTCAACTGAGGCTTTCAGTGAGCAGAGGAAATCCAGTAGCCAAGAAGATGAAGCTGGTGGTGAGGTTAAAGACTTTGGTCCAATTCTCTCATCCCCTGTTGATTCTTCTGATGAAGATGAGGGGAATTTGAGACTAAAGGTGCAAAAACTTTCAAAAACATGCACCTACCTAGTCTCTAAGGTTAATCACCTTGAATCTTAGGTGACTACCCTGCAAAACATGGTCAATGATCAGCAACTTGAGATATATTATCTCAAGGAAAAACTAGCTGGGAGACCTTTAAGGAGAGGTTAACCAGAATCACAAGAACTTGTGGATGTGATTTACCTAACTCCTAGCTCACCTATGCAAGAGGGTGATGGTACCAAAGGGGGAGAAAGTCATTGCAATTACAGAACCTGGGAGTTATTCAGGGAGTATGGATATTGAGGACTCGCCATCCTCACTTGCAATTGTGCATACTCAGCAACTTCCTCAAGTTCACATTGATGTGGACTCTATAGACTCTCTCAATTAGAATCTCTTTGAGGAAGTTATTCCAAGGGCTATGCCATCTCCACCCCAAGGAACTTCAAACTATATACTTGGGTGGAGGTATGATGCTGATAGAAGAGCCCTCACTCTTAAAAGAGTCAAAGGCAGCAAGAGGTATTAAACTTTCAGACCTTGAACTACTATGAATGTCTTGATCCGATCAATATGCACTTGTCAACCCAAGTCAATCTAGACAAGCTAGCAGGCTGGCACAAAGGATTCAAGACAGAATTACTGAAGAGTTTAGCCTAAGAAGGACACAAAGGCAATTAGGTTATGTCATTGGTCAACTAGATGTTGAGGCAGACCCTAAGATTAGCTTCAAAGGGAAAACCTTGACTGAAAGCCCAGTGATAGAGCATAAGAGACTTGTCACACCTACAACTACTTCAGCAATTCATTCCCTCAATGAAACACCTGCTTGTGAATGTGTATCACAGCCTCTCTCTAGCCAGAACTTGGATGCTACATCAAGCAATGAAGGCGAAAGCTCTCTCCACCCTGTGTCACAAAGGTTTGTGGGTGACAAAGGGAAAATGATTTTAACTCCTGAGGAGATTCAGGAGGAGGAGAGAGAGAGGAAGAGAAAGCTAAAGGGAGAAAGTTCCTTTGGGTCTTCAGGCTTCATGCAAGCTGCAATCAGGACTGCCCCACGACCAAACACTCATGATGATGAGTTGAGGGCAGTCAGGATTACTTTCCTGCAGACCGAGAACTATGACATTGATGAGATTATATCTCTCTCCTTAATGGAACTCAATGAACTGGCAGACATAGAAATGTCTAGGGAGAGAAAGGAAGCAAAGGATGAGAGGCTGCTCCTCCAAATCAAAGAAGAGAAGAGACAGAAAAGACTGTACAAGCATGTTCCTACGCTCTCCCCAGTTCAAGAAAGCCCTGTGCAAGAGACTGTGGCAGCTGCACAAGAACCTCAGATAGACAAAGAAACAAATAGGCAAAATATGATCAACTACCTGAGTGCCATAGATCTCTACCAGGCATCTGAACTTCTTCCCTTGTCCTTTGAGTACATTGAGTTTGAGTATCTCAAACACCTTGAACTTCAAGTTTTTAAAGAACATAAGCAACAAAAAGAAAGATGAGGGAAGAGGCTACAAAGTCAAGAGCCATCATCCAAAAGAGTATGAAGAAGTATACTGACAGACAAAGGATGATGAGCTTCTTGAAGCTGTATGGATTCTCCGGAAGGAGACTTGTTGTGAATCCAAGGATCGCAATCAGGAATTATCAGTGTCGGTTGAAGGCAAGTCAACATTTGCGGAATCAACGTTGACTTGGTTTAATTGTTTTGTAGTAAATTTCAATATCAATAAAGATTCATGAACACACTAAAAGAAACACAATTAACGAGTAATATGTATTTCATTAAACATGTTAATGAATACAAATAATGAATGAATGATATTAAATTTTATGATGAATGATGCGATGGCTGCTAGGGTTTGATTGTGAGATTTGATGTGATGTTTGCTGTTTGTGGAATTGTCGTATTGCTATTGTTGTTGCCGTCGAAGCCGCCCATGATTCGAAACCTAGGATCCATTTATATAGACAATGATGTTTTTGTTATAGGAAACACCGGATCTCTTGGGATTTGAATTGTTTCTATTAAGGAATCATCGGATTTCTTGGGATTCGCATAACTGCCTTGTTGACTTCTTGATATGTAACACTTGTGTTATACAAGTGTTTGGACTCCGCAGGAATATTGTCTTCCGCAGAAGTCATGTTCTTTTGAAGATACATTGTTCTTCCGAAGCAATCTTGTTCTTCCAACCTGTGTGATTGTTCATCCGCAGAAGATCTTTGGATGCATTTTACTTGTAAGAAACATATCTACGGTAGAACAAAATGTTCATCCGTAGATGTTTCTTACAGTTGGTCAATTTCAGAAATTGACCAAGTATAATGTTCGTACCTGCAACCATACATAAATTAACACACATATAAATGGGTTAACACATATATATAATGCATAAACAATAATGAATTACAACCATTCATTACAGATATTAATTCAAGTACTAAGCCTATACAAAATGGACTAGATCTACTGATCATAGACCTAACAATACTCTCCCTTAGGATTAGATACTTGTAATCAGCTCTTCAAAACTGAAAGTTCTTTCAATCTCGCCACCATCCTTTTGTTGAAGTATTATACTGCATCCTTTTGATCATCGTACTTGTACTCGATCTCCATTATGCATATCCTTTGCAGAGTCTCAAAACTTAGGCCCAAATGTCTTCTTCAGTGGTGAGTGTTTCGACTACACTTTCATTGCGCACTATCTCGAGCTCATCTTCCTCTGAGATTCTTAATTCTGATACTTCTTCAATGTTGGCTCCTTTCAGCAGCCCAGCATCATGTCTTCTTCTTTTGTATGTTTTAATATGTAGTTTATCCACCACTTGAATCATGTGCATATTTAAGCATCATTATGTGCTCTTTCATCTGACAACTTTGGAAAGAACTTATTATGCATGTATGATGTGTAGCTGTGGTGTAGCAGTTTGATTTCTACTGGGTCAAAAATTCTTATCTTTTCACCTTTCTTCCCCTCAGCATTCCTTAGTAGCAACATTTCTTCTTTCTTCTCCACATATCCCCACTCAGTTATGGGAATAGTGTATTGATTTCCTGCTATGACTTTGATGGCTGCTGTTTTTCTGTTTGAGTATCCAACCCTCCTTAAGAGTTCATCATCAACCATAGTAGAGGAGTTGATGTTTGATCTTTTTCCTTTTTGAAGTCTTTTCTTATGTTTAGTATTTTCCCTCTTAGCCTCCTTCAGTACATCATCTACAAATCTTGTTTTCATCCTACCCACTGAAACAGAAAAGTCTCTTCCTCTTGGATGGATTAGATAGTTTGAGATGATCAGGCTTTGCAGGTCTTTGATGTCTCTCCCAGGAAGTCTCAGTAATGTTTCTACATCATGGAAGTATTCAATTCTTCCAGATGTCCTCTTGATAATAGCATAGTCCTATTCTTGATCATATTTCCATGCCATGATTCTGTTGTCTTCCTAGAGGATGGACAGGTAATGTGGTCAAACAATTCTATTAATGTAGACTTCTTCTCTGTGATTTCTCAGACTGTTGTTCCCAATGGCCACACTTTGCCAGGAATGACTGCTCTTAGATTCAACAGTTATAGGATCAGGAGGAAGTTTGCTTTGTTGCTCATAAGATGGGTGTGGAGCTTTAGTTCTGAATCTGACTCCAGTATCAAGTTCAACAGACATTACATGTTCCATCATTCTTCTCAGCTCATCAATATTTCTTCCTTTAAGCTCATGACCCTTATAGCTGTGACCCTGTAGCCAACATACCATATTGTACTTGCTCAGTTTTGTTGTATCACAGTGACCTAGATCTTTCTTGATTTTCTAAATGGCTTGAAAAGTGGTGAATGCTTCATAGTCACAATTTGGAATTATGAACCTAGCAAGCTCAAACTCTTTCAGCATATCTTTCATCTGAGTCAAGTTCATTCTCTCAACCATGTCAAATGGGAACCCATGATTGATCAATGTCATAAACACAGATGACTCGGGCGTCTCTTCCATAATGTCTTTTGTTGTAAGAAGAACATCTGTCTTTGATTCTTCTTGATCTTTGTTAGATTCATCTTCAATCAGCTCTTTCCATTCAGCATCACTCTCAGCTTCATCTTCATCATGAGTTACTTGCTTTAATGGTGACACATCCACTGAAGGAGTGTGTTCTGAAGATGTATGCCTTGACTTCTTGGGTGTATCTTCAATATTGATTGTTTGTACATTTTTTGAACCCAAATACTTCCTTTTTCTTGAGTATTGAATAAGTTTCTTTGAAGTTTCAGCAGGTTTCTTTAGTTGCTCTGATTCAATAGCATATATCTTCATCTTCAGTTGATCAATCTCTTCTTCTTTTCTTCTCAACAAAGCTGATTGATCATAGAGAGAGTCATTCATTTGATCAACCTTCAGCCTTAGCTTTTTATTTTCAATATTCTCATTCTTTGTTGAGTCTTTAAGTTCTTTAACCAGCTCATGCAATGCATCAATCACTTCATTGTTTTCTTGTATGTTCTCCCTTAATCTTTTCAGACTTGATTCTTCCTTCATCAGCTGATCATCTTTTAGTTTCATCATTCCCTTTAACTCTTGAATTCTTTGCTTTCTATTGTTAGACTTCAGAACAAGCTTTTTGTATTCAGCAACCAAATAACTCTTGCTGACAGGGATATCAGTATCACTTAGATCATCTTCATTGTAGGCAATCACATCAACATAGTTTGCCTCTTCTTCTTCTTCCTGATGTTGAGAAGCAATCTCATCATCATTTACTTCTTCATGGGCCACACTTGCTGAGCTTGAACTGGCCTCAATAGCTTGATCATCTTCCTCTATTTGGGCGGAGTTCCAGAAATCAGTGATGTGCGATTGGTGAATCACAGGCTCTGCTGATAAGGCATAGAACAGCCTGGATCTTCTTAGATATCGGATAATGTCTTGACACCCTACTGAAACAAGGATCGTTAGGGTTTAAGAAGGCACACACATTATGCTCTTTTGCAAATTCATTATCTATCTGTTCAGAAGAAGAAGATTTCACTAGAATCACACTGAGAATACAAACAGTTGTGAGATTAAACGAGATTCGAATGGTTCATTATTGAAACATTACAACATGTTTTACCTTGAACACAGCGATCTGAGAGAACAGATATATGTTTCTTTGATGTTTTGATTTGGTAAAATTTAAATGTTATAGAAGGGGGAAATGTTTGTTGAGAGTGTGTTTTTTCTAGGTCTAAAAGTGTGAATTGAAAAAGTGAATAATGAATTTTGAAGTCAAACAACATCATTTATACTCTCAGACACAGTAATTTTATTACTTTAATGAAGTGGGACCCTGAACAAATTCTTCCGCAGATCATCTACGGATCCCATAAATCAATTGGGGATGTCTTAACGACATCTGCTGATAAAGTATAACTTACATTTTCACAGATTACCAAACTATGACATTAAATTATATTTGTTGATCTTTGCTCATCCGTAGTTTACCAATCTACGGATAAACATTTAAATTTTCAACACTGTAGCTTCTGCTGATGCTTAAGATGGCACAATGCAGAGAAATATTGTTGTATGGTCCAAGTCCATTGCTTAGAACCATTTATTGCTTTTGGACCTTGTTGACTTTGTATTCATGACAATTTAGCACAAGAAAGTTTAAAATGATTTTAAAGAAAATTTCATGTATCCAGGAGCTAAGATGGTGCTCAGATTCCAATTCCTTCAAATTGATAATGAAATAGACAAAGCTGCTGATTGATAAATTTAACTTCATGAATTCTACTCCCCCTAAATTTGTGATTAATGATGACATTAAGCTTTTATCATAAATTTCTAAGAAGAATTACATGAGTGACATTTAACTGTATGATGATGCTCAGACATATATACACACATGATGGGATCATATTATAATACTAAGCCTCTTTCTGATGAGTTATTTTGTTGAATTGATACCTGAATAAAGTTCTAATTGCAAGTATATTGTCCACTTAAATCCATACAAGAGCTCATGTATCAACTAGACATGCTGTTTATCATGTTTTTATATAGATTTGGAAATAACTGTTATGGGCTTCACATTCAATTCACAAAGATTTTGTCCTCCCTTTGCAAGTCAAATCATCACTTTTTCACACTTAAGAACTATGTATTTTAAGTTATAAGTTCTATCTTGAGATGCATTGGGCATCTCATTAATGCAATGATGTAAAAGCTCTAGATTAATATACAATTGATCACATAGGATTCTTTTGAGAGCTTAGATTTGATCATCATCAGGTCACCAGGTCTTTACTCACGTAAAACAGATGTGCCTTTAACCTAGGTTCTTTGTTCACACAAAACAGAGGGATGATGAGGATCATGATCTTTTCACCTTTTGTAACTGATATTCAGTATGGTGATCATACACCCAGGTCATTGTTCACACAAAACAAAGGGAGTATGATTTGCAAAGATAAATATTATAAAATGTTGGTACATAGTGTGTTTAGATGAGTGATTTGGTCACATCAGAGTAAGACTCACTTTGTATTCTCAAAATGAAGTTTCCCACAAACAATCACTTAGCATTATGTTTGGCATGCACTCAGTGTAGTTTCCACTCAAGATGAATCTACTCACATATCAAGAAACTTGCTTAGATTTATTGTTATTTTATGAATTCAGGAATAAGCAAAGATATAGTGTACTATCATTTCCCATGCATATGTCAAGCTAAAGCATCATTACACACAATATTTTGTTTGTTCAAATTGATTAATCTAAGTTAATCATGCCTAGAGACTCAATTAGAAAATTAAATCTGACTGAATCAAAGGCTTTAGTGAATAAATCAACAAGCTAATTTGTTGTATCCACTTTGACTAACTTAATCAAACCCTCTTTTGAGCAATCTCTCAGAAAATGATATATTATCTCAATATGTTTTGTTTTGCTATGTTGCACAAGATTAGTAGTTATAAACATAGCAGCAGAATTGTTTATGTAAATTGAAGTTTGAAGGAAGTTTTAACCATAGTCAAGCAATTGGTTTTGCAACCAAAGGACTTGAGAGCAACCAGCTGAAGCAGCTATGTACTCAGCCTCAATTGTGGTTACAGATACATTGGTTTGTTTCTTGCACTGCCATGATACTAGCCTTGGTCCGATGAATTGACATCCCCCAGTTGTTGATTTTCTGTTACTGTTACATCTCCCATAGTCACTGTCTGAGTATGAGTAGAGTGTAAAGTCACCATCCTTTGGATACCAAAGACCAAGTCCTGGTTTTCCTTTGAGGTATCTGAAAATCCTTTTTACAGCATTCAGATGAGACTCCCTTGGATCAGATTGGTACCTAGCACACACACACACACACAACAAACATAATGTCAGGTCTACTGGCAGTTAGATACATAAGTGAACCTATCATTGATCTATTTAATTTTTGATCAATAGATTTTCCTGAAGGATCAGGAACAATCTTGTCAATTGTTGATGCTGGTGTTTTGCATGAGGATACTTCAGCAAGATTGTATTTCTTCAAATTTTGATGTATGTATTTTTCTTGATTGATGAATTTCCCATCTGGTTTTTGATGAACTTGAAGACCAAGAAAGAAGGTTAATTCACCCATTGAACTCATTTGAAATTCAGATTTCGTCAGCTCTTCGAAATTTACACACAATCTCTTATTAGTTGAGCCAAATATAATGTCATCAACATATATTTGAACAACTAAAAGATCTTGATGTTCTTGTTTAAGAAAGAGTGTCTGATCAATGGTTCCTCTTTTGTAGCTATGCTTGAGCAAGAAAGATGATAGTGTTTCATACCACTTTCTTGGTGCTTGATGAAGACCATACAAGGCTTTATCTAGCTTGTATACCCTATGAGGAAAATAAGGATCTTCAAAACCGGGGGGTTGTGGCACATAAACTTCCTCATCAATCTTCCCATATAGGAATGCACACTTGACATCCATCTAATACACAGTGAACTTCTTATATGATGCATAAGCTAGAAACACTCTTATGGCCTCAATTCTTGCAACTGGTGCAAAAACTTCATCATAGTCTATTCCTTCTTCTTGTGTGTATCATTGTGCAATCAACCTTGCTTTGTTTCTTACAATAATCCCTCTATCATCCAGTTTGTTTTTGTATAGCCACCTAGTTCCAATAGGATGTTGACCTTCAAGCAAATCAACTAGGGACCATACCTTTTGCTTTCTAAATTGTTGAAGCTCTTCCTCCATAGCTTCAATCCAACTATTGTTTTTTAAAGCAGCAGTGATGTTTGGATGGACCACTTGAGAAAGAAAACAACTGAAGAGACAAAGGTTGGCAGTACCACTTTGGCTCCTTGTAGTTCTCTTTGTAAGATCTCCAATGATGTTGTTGACTGGATGACTCTTGTGGATTCTCATTTATGGAGTTGATTCAACTGGCATAGATGATTCCAGGTTAGTCATTTCCATTGCTCAGACTGATCCAACCCAGGTTGAGATTTTAGAAAATAGTCAAAATGTTCAACATGAGGTGAAGGATCATGAGTGTCTTCTGTATGGGCTGTAGGAGCATCTCCAGTATCGGTTTGCTCTTCCTTAGGAACTTCTGTGGAATCATTTTGCTCTTCCGTAGGAACTTTTTCGAATGATAAGTGAGGACTTGAAACATTTCCAATGTTTGTTGTATTCACTTGTGAGCATGGATCTGTTGAAGGGACAACATTCACATCTCCGGATGCACCATGTTCATTTCCACATGTAGTGTCTGCAGCTACTGCTGATGTGTTTCCACCCGAGGATGTGTGTATCCTTGGAGGATCAGTAGATAATGTTACTTTAGTCATATGAGGTGGAACAAATGGATAACATACTTCATCAGATCCTGCAGTGTTCAAATGATCATAGTTAAATGATTTAGTTAGAGCATCTATGTCAAACAACCATGATGAACCTTTAACTGACTTAGTAAATACAGATTCATCAAAGGATACATTAGGAGTTTGTTCCACAATGTTATGTTGTGGAATATAAATCCTATAAGATTTAGATGTTGAAGAGTATCCAACAAAGAAACCATCATATGCTTTTTCTGTAAATTTTCCCAATGACTCTTTTATGTTTAAAACAGATACATGACATCCAAAGACTTTAAGATATCCTATGTATGGTTTTCTTTTAAACAAGAGCTGATAAGGAGTTTTGTTATGTTCTTTGACAATAAATGTTTTGTTTTGAACATTGCATGCAGTATTCACAGCCTCGGCCCAAAATGTGATGGGCAATTGTGAATCAGCTAGCATTGTTCTGGCTACTTCAATGAGAGTTCTGTTTCTTCTTTCAGCAACTCCAATTTGTTGTAGAGTTCTTGGTGCACTGAATTGCCTTACAATACCTTTGCTCCTACAAAAGGAATCCAGTTCAAAATTGACAAATTCAGTACCATTGCCACTCCTAAAAATTTTAACTTTTGTATCAAATTGATTCTCACTCTTGATCATAAAGTCCATTAATGTTTCTGATGCTTCACTTTTTTGTTTTAAGAAAAAGACCCATGTGAATCTTGTGAAATCATCAACTATCACCAAACAATATTGCCTTTTTCCAATGCTCATCACATTGGTAGGATCAAACAGATCCATGTGAAGCAATTTGCATGGTGTGTATTAGTATAGTATGATAATTTGGATTTATGTGACACTCTATGTTGTTTTCCTTTGTAACAAGAAGAACAGTGAGTTGAGCAATGAAACTCTTTGTTTGGCAATCTAATGACCAGGTCATTTTTCACCAATTGGTTCATGTTCTTCATGTTAGAATTGACAAGCCTTCTATGCTATAGTTGAGATACATCTTCTGATAACTTAGATAGAAGGCATGTTTCATGTTTTGTGAGTGATGTGTTGTTCATATCCAAAACATAAGTGTTTCCTTTTCTTGCTGCTTTGAGGAGGACCCATTCTTCTGAAACATTTAATCCTGGCTTAAGAATGTAACAATTAGTATTATCAAACAATATGGTATAATTTTGATCACAAATTTGAGACACACATAGTAGATTATACTGTAAATTTTCACAATAATTTACTTTCTCAAATTTGAGCACACCATTTGTTATCATTCCATCACCAACAATTTTACCTCCTTTTTTATCCACACCAAATGCCACATAAGAAGCATTTTTATGTTTGAAATCATGGAGAAGTGAACAGTTTTCTGTCATCTGCCTGGAACTACCACTGTCAACATACCACTTGTTGTCAGCTCTCCAATATTGTTCCTGCATTCATAAATAAATCAGTTAGAATTGACAACCTAAGTCTTAATGATCTTAGGTTTGTCAACAGTGTCTATAATAGTTACTCCTTCATGAACAAGTCTTGAAGTTTCAGTTTTAGTTTTGGTTGATTCATTCTGAGTTGTTTCGGATGAGGATGATTCTATTAAATGGGATGTTGCTGAACTAGGTTCTTGTTTCACAATTTCTTCTTGATCCAACTTAATTTTGTTCATTTGAGACTTTGGTTTTGATAATGAAACTATATGATTAAATGTCTCACAATCTTTTGTTTTTGAATGAGGTATATGATTTCCCTTTTTAAATTTATCAAAGAATGCATCATCATCATTTGTTTCCTTATCAGTCAAATTTACCCTTTTATGAGGTGTTTTTGACTGCTGGAAAGTTGGTCTTTTCTTCAATGGATGAGCACTTTATGATGTTTTGTCCTTTGATTTTGACTTTAATTTTAGTTCAGACTTCTTCAGTTTTGAACCCTTTTCACAATCAGTAGATTGAGTATTCGATTCAGACTTATCTGATTCTTTCTTCTTTGTGCCTTTTGTCTTGATCTTTTTGTTGAAATAACATTCCTGAGTGGAATGGTTATTTTTGTTGCAGATGGCACAATGTTTGTTGAAGTAGCAATCAGCAGTCATGTGATTGTTCATATTGCAAATAGAGTAGTAGCTACTGAAGTAACAAACTTCAGTATTGTGATTTTTCATGTCACACCATTTGCAATACTTTTCATCTGATTCTTTCTCAGAATCATTCTTATGGTTTGCTAACTTTTGATGTTGTTCTTTCTTCTTCAGCTTTGGATGTGCTTATTATTTTTCCACTTTATGCACTTTTTGATTGTTTGTTGCTGAATTCCTCTTCCGTAGATCATCTACTGAATCATCATTAACTCCTACTGAAGTTTTCTTTTTCCGTAGATCTGGTACAAGAAAGAGGTTCTTCTTCCGTTGATGATCTGCTGATGCCTTTTTTCTTTCCTTTTTCCATGGATTTCTCTCTTTCTTCAGTAGAAGCAGATTTCTCGTTTAATTTACTGGAGGAGGCTTGTTGCTGATTTAGTTCTTGAAGACCTTCATTCAACTGAGCTATTCTCTTGCAAATGGTTTTCAGCATGTTTCTATGTTTAGGAGGGTATGGCAACTTTGTTTCTTCAAGCACTTTTGGAATATTTGTTTCAAACACAACATTCTTACCCTTATTTAAAAGATCAGTATCATCTTCATTAGAATCATCCAAGTCATCCCACTAATCTAAGTCGAATTCTAAATTAAATTGATTAATCTTTTTTGATTCAGAAGACTCAGTTTCATTCACCTCATTATCAATGTTTTGTTGATTTGGGCTAGTTCCTATATTGGTTCTAGGCATAAAATGTTTTGACAGATTATTTGTCATTGATTCAGGCAAAGATACATAGTTATTGTTAACTGGAGGTGCCACATCATTGTATCCCAACCCAGACCTTTTCTTTGATTCAATATGAGAATTTAGTAATTTCTCATATTGCTGAGATGAGAGCTGAAACTTCTGAAGTTTCACTTCAGTTGATGCATGATCAGCCATGGATTTGGTTAAGGAAGTGGTAGATGCTCAACTTGTGCTTTCAAGGTGTAATTTTCAGAAACAATTTTGTCTAAATCCTTTTGAAAAGAGTTAATTTTAATTTGATATAGTTTATGTTCTCTTACATGAGATTCATTCAAAATCATTGTTTCTTTAACTTTATCAGCCAATTGTTGAGCATTGACTCTATATCTTTCTACTTCCTCAACACATATTGATGAACATAACCTTTCTCTTACCTCACTTGCCATGGGTGGAACTTGTTTTCCATGTGAGCCATTAGAGCTTGATTTTTTTCTAAGACTTCCTTCTCATACACATTCCAGTCACAGGTTCCATCTTGAAGAATGATCAGCCCAGAGTCTTTAGAGTTGCTACTTTCTGCTGGTGAATTGGTGGCTAGTGGGGATGAGTTGGTCAGTTGTGGCTGTCTAAAACATCTTTGAGTTGATGAGGGTTGTTTGGCTTGATGATTCTGATGTTGTGTTGTGTTAGAATTTTGGTGATTGCATTCCCTAGAAAAGTGTCCATAGAGATTGCACTTGAAGCATCTTACCCTTTGACTTATCAACTCCTATACGTGATGATTTACTTGCAGCAGCCAAATTCTTGTTTCTTCTCAGATATTGTTTTGCTCTATTTGCAATCATTGCCATTTGCCATTGTAGATCCATTTCCTCCACTACATCCCGAGGCAGTTCTTCTAAATCTTATTGGCACATGTTGGCAGTGGGCAATGTACTTCCTAGGTAAGCTTGAACTGAAGGCTGCAAAAGCTGCCTTTTGTTCATCAGAGTCTAGAATGACAGTGATAGACTTTGATTGATTGTTGGATGATGGTTTTTCAGATGATTTGTCTCTTTGATCATCAGATCTTTCTTTCTCTTTTCTTGACTTACTGTGAGAATATTTTTTAGGAGGTTTTGAAGCATAGAAACTTACTTTCTCTTCATCTTCACTCAAAGTACAAGAGTTATCACCATCATTACTTGACATGAAGGCGCTTCCAGCACTTCTTATTTCTTTAAAGTGATATGGTGATACATGAGTTCTTATACTCTTGTTTCTTGATTTCTCATCTAATTCAAGAGCCTCAACTTTAGCCATTAGAGTGTCTAGTCCGACTGCTTTGAGATCTATGGTATTCTTGAACATGGATACAATTTGCTACCAACTTTCTGGTAAAGTATTGGAGGATTTTCTTGTTCAATTCCTCATTCGTGTATTTCAACTCCAGAATGTTCATTTCTATGACAAGTTGCATAAACCTGTGGAGTTGTTGAGGAATTGATTCACCCTTAATATGATGAAAAGTTTCATATTGTGAACGAAAGGTGTCCTTCCTAATGCTTCGAATTTCATCACTCCCTTCACAAAGTGTATGAAGAATCTTCCACAAGGAATTTGCTGTTTTATAATTTTCACATCTGATCAATATTTCTTCTGGCAAAGCCATACTAAGCAAGCTATATGCTTTGATATCAACTTTAACCTTCTTAATATCATCAGATGAAAGATCTTTTGTGCTTATGGGTTGATTGTTATCATTATAATCTGGCCCAAGAGTGAGTGGAATATAAGGACCTTCTGTTATAGAGACCCATAAGTTAGAATCAGTATAATTTACATGATTCCTAAACTTGATTTTCCATGATTTGAAGTCTGCTTTTGTTTCCAACTTCGGTGGTTGGTAAGATGATCCATTGAAGTTGCTCATGATTAGTTAAGATCTGAGATGTTAATTGATGATTATGATCAACAGGATCTGCTATTCAATTGATTTGAATATAGATCCAAGTTAATCTAACCGACTACTATTGAAAGACAAACAAGTTTCACACAAATCCCTTTTAAAGATAATAGATCTAATCAGTAAAAACTGACAAATCTACAGAATTCAAAGCAATTAAACACAACTAACACTGATAGATCAATCAATCTAAATCAATGAGCTCTTGGCTCTGATATCACCTGTGAATCCAAGGACGCAATCAGGAATTATCAGTGTCGGTTTAACGCAAGTCAACGTTTGCGGAATCAATGTTGGCTTGGTTTAATTGTTTTTTAGTAAATTTTAATATCAATAAAGATTCAAGAACACACTAAAAGAAACACAGTTAATGAATAATATGTATTTCATTAAAACATGTTAATGATTACAAATAAACGGCTGCTAGGGTTTGATTGTGAGATTTGATGTGACGTTTGCTGTTTGTGGAATTGTCGTATTGCTATTGCTGTTGCCGTCGAAACCGCCCATGATTTGAAACCTAGGATCCATTGATATAGACAATGATGTTTCTGTTATAGGAAACACCGGATCTCTTGAAATTTTAATTGTTTCAGTTAAGGAATCATCGGATTTCTAGGGATTCGCATAATTGCCTTGTTGACTTGTAACACATGTATTATAGAAGTGGTTGGACTCCGCAGGAATATTGTCTTCCGCGGAAGTCTTGTTCTTCCGAAGAAATCTTGTTTTTCCAACCTGTGTGATTGTTCATCCGCAGAAGATCTTTGGATGCATTTTACTTGTAAGAAACATATCTACGGAAGAACAAAATGTTCATCCGTAGATGTTTCTTACACTTGGTCAATTTCAGAAATTGACCAAGTATAATGTTTGTACCTGCAACCATACATAAATCAAGACACATATAAATGGGTTAACCTATATATAATGCATACACAATAATGAATTACAACCATTCGTTACAGATATTAATTCAAGTACCAAGCATATACAAAATGGACTAGATCTACTGATCCTAGACCTAACACTTGGCCCTATGTCTATATCCACAATGGATGAGCACATTAGGGTGATCAAGCAGAAGATCCAAAGTAGAGAGCTCATTGACTTACACTCCCCTACAAGTCAAGCTCCTCCTGAAGTGGAGGTTAATGTTGAACAACCTGATACAACACAACCTGGACCTCCTGCTGAGTCTTAGCAAGCTTCATTTTTTGATCCACATCAGGGTCAAACTCCCTCTCTTCTGAACATGTGAGGGAGGAACACCCAACTGAGCCAGACAAGACTAATCAACAAGCTGTTATAGGCCATTCTTCTCAGTTAAAGTCTTCAAAGAGGAGGAAGAGGATGGTTTCTAAACCGAAGTCAAAGAAGAAGAAGAAGAAGTCTGAATCATCCACCACAAAACCTCAGGGTGAATCAGAGAAACCTGAGGAAGTGCATAAAGAGGCAGCCCCATCAACTCCAATTCAAGTGGCTCCTCTTGCATCTGAAAAACCCATCTTATCCTGGACCTTCATAACTAATCCAGAAAGATGGCATGTTATCAGAGAGCAAGGTGGTGAAAATGTCTACACATGGCAAGACTTATTCGACCTACCTGTGCATGATCTCTTTAAGATGAGAAGAAAGTATGAGTGTCTGAGTGATCCTGACCATCTAATGAAGAGAGGTATGGCCATTATTATAATGAGGACTGTCAATAGCTGAAGGTCTTCAAATGTTTTTGTAGCATCAGCCTAGGGGTAGTTTGTAAGGATTCCTATATGTCTGATGCAGCCTAAACATCTAAAGTCTCTTTGCATGCATGCACTGAAGTACAGAAGTAGAAATGCTTTGGAAGTTTTACACCATGCACTAGAATATATTTTAAGTGTAAAATCATCCGAAGCCAAGACCAACATCTTCCGAAGCCAAAAGTGAAGTCTTTTGAAACTTCAAAGACAAGGTCTTGCGAAGCCAAAGAATGAAGATAGATTTCTTCGGAAGACTTTTATGAACATGATTTTATCTGATGTACTTTACAATAAAGTTGGACCACCTTTCCGCTACAACTCTGTTTAGTCACCAACTTACATGAGTTGGTGAAAAGGTCCATACTTTTGGTAACTGTACATTGAGGTCCTGAATTTGAGCTTTCGACTTTATGTACTTTTATCCTTTTTGTAATATATTAGGTTGTGAGCTATGGCATGTCATAGTCACTAGTCAAAAGACAATCTGCCTTTTGACTCTACATTTGATTTTGTAGTTGTCTAGACCATGTATCCAGCTGGCCTTCAAAGTATGGTCGGCTATAGGATGTAGTATAAAGTATCTCAAGTACTTGTAGCTTTCTTTCTATACTTTGTAATACTTGTAAAATAACTTTTAAAGCAATATACAACATTCTTGAAAACCATACACTTATGTTGTTTGCTATCCTATTCTGTCTCACATTTTACTTGTGTTCTTAGTATCTTACTTATAAGTTACTAGTTCCTATTTGATCTGTTAAGTGTTCTAAAGAACTCTCCTCATTGTGTTGTTATGTTGTAAGTGCATACCCTTAAACGGTCCTGCACGCATTCTGGTTATGCGAAGTTCAATTACTGGGTCACGTGGTGAATCCTGAGGGGATTATGGTGGACCCGGAAATGTGGAGGCGGTAATGCAATGGAAATCTCCAAAAACGTCATTCGATATCCGTAGTTTCTTATAGTTAGGGGTCTATTATTGGAGATTCATTCAAGACTTCTCTAAGATAGCTACTCTATTGACTAAGTTGACATGTAAGAATGTGAAGTTTATTTGGGGTCAAGAAGAAGAGAAGGCTTGTGACAAGCTAAAGGCGAGGCTAACGCAAGCTCCGGTTATGTCATTACCCAAAGGAAGTGAAGATTTGGTGGTCTATTCAGATGCTTCTTACTCGGGGTTGGGTTGTGTGTTGATGCAGCGAGGAAAGGTTATAGTTTATGCATCCCGACAATTGAAGGTTCATGAGGTTAATTACCCTACTCATGACTTGGAGTTAGCGGCTGTGGTCTTTGCGTTGGTTGAAGATATGGAGGCACTACTTATATGGAACTGTTGGATCTTTTATGCCCAAGACACATACAAGATTGATGTGGTTAGTATGTTATGATCCAAGTCGATTCGTACCCAATAACAATCTAAACAAACCCTAATAAATATTTATTTATTGATAAGATCAAACAAATAAATATTGACACCAATTTAGAAAATGTGTTTTCTAAATCATTGCTTTTGAAATAGAACAACATTATATAGATAATTTGTTCATGAGAAATTATTTGTTTTATTATTTAAGTGGGTTGATAATAACAAAAAAAGTGTGATGAAGTAATTAAATTAAAAGGGTTTTAATTTTACAAACTTAAGGGTTAATGAGTGTAATTTTATAAGATTAAAAGGGGTGGAACCCATTTCAAATGGCAGATTTTCGGCTGCCCTTTGGATCCCCTCCTTGGGATTCTTTTTCTTGTTTTAAGCAAGAGTTAAACCATATTCACACTCTACCAGAAAACACACACACACACACTCCTCTCTCTCACATAAGAACTCTCCTTCTTGTTTTGAAGCTGAAATTTTCGGATTAGAAGTGGTTCTTTGCTGAAAATTCGGATTTGATAAGAGGAGCAAGAAGGGGGCTTTGGTGTTGCACTTCCTGACAAGTGAGGTGTTTGCAAGAGCTTGTGGGTATACTAGCTTGAGGCCTTCTCCTTTGGAGGCTTTGGATTCAAGAACATCATCATCTTCTCCATCAAATTCCATCCCTCTTCTTGTTCAAGAAAGGTTGTATTCTATGAACACCCTATGGTTGTTTATGTTTGATAGCATTTATTTTCACATATATTTGATCCTTGTTCTTGGGTTTGCTATCTTGACATATAAAATATTTAATTTTCAGAATATAAACATGTTATATATGTTCTTTTATCCGCTGTGTTTTTGTTTAAATTGTTAAACTATCTTTGATAAACATGTAACAAACCCAATAATGGCATCTAGAGCCGGTTATGTGCAAAACTTGCTTCAAAAGTCCAAGAAAAGTTAGTTTTGTTGGACTTTTCAACCCATTAGGGGCTGATTTGTTATGGATATATGAATCCTTTGTCTTTCAAGTTTTATTTTACATGCTTTAGAATAGAACTTGAAAGATTGAAGTCAAGTGGTTGATTATGTTGTTTGGACAAAAAACCCTAAAATCATGGTTTATGTTGGCTGAAATTTTAGGGTTAAAAAGGGAGTTCATTTTGTTCTTGAATATTGTATTTGGATACATGTTTTGGTGCATAACATAGCCTTGACCATGTGTGCTTTGGATTTGGTTGAATGTTTGTCATGTTTGGTTTTATTCTTCCAAAGGGTTGTAAATATATTGTGTTTGTAACCTTGGGTTGTAATTTATTCATTCTTTGGTTATGTAGTAAATATATTAGGTGCAATTCTTTTATTAGAAAAATTGTATTAGAATATAAGTTTTGTAAAAGAAGATGCACAAGAGGAAGACCCAAAGGAAGACACAAAGGAAGGACAAAAAAGAGACATGGACACTTGAAGTATTTGGATGTGGATTCAAGTGGGAGTTCATGGAAACCTTTTGATGTGTCATTGTTAACCCTTAGGAAAGACCTAGTGACAACACTTGTGATGGCAAACAAGTGTAGTCAACTTAGTGGCAATGGTTATGCACTTGTGATTGTATGATTATGCTTGTTTGGTTGTTTGTTTTATGGTTGTTGTTTGATATATGGATATGCATAACAAACTTATTAACAAACATAACAAGCTGAAAAACTATGGTTCCTTATCATTAAGTGGTTAATAAAAGGTTATTAAAAGGATTAATGATTTTAATAAAAGGGGTTTTTGTTAAAAACAGAACCATAGGGTACCATGTGTTTTAAAGCATGCAAATAAAAGGTACATAGAGTGTTCTAAACTAGAATTATGAAAACTTAAAATTTCTTTTGAAAAAAAGTTTAACACTGTCCTTTTGTACCACACTTGAGTCACTTGGAAACTCTTAATGGGATAAAGGTCACCTAACCATTTTGAGGGAACTTGTGATTTGAGGTGGGAATACCATATTTGCGGGATAAAGGTCACCTAACCACTTGTGTTGGTAAACCCATATGTGTGTGTAAGTAGGGTGACTTGATTTGCAAACCATGTTAAATGGATCACCTACAATGTGGTTTACAAATGGTGTTGATGGGATTAACATGCCGACTATACATATGATGTTTAAGTCAATCCCATACCTCTAGAAGATGCAAAGGGTTGCAATTGTCAAACGTTGACTACCTTGTTAATTTAAATAATGGGATAAATGCCACCTAACCACTATTTAAATGTAACGTTGGATTCTAGAATTTTAAAATTGTGTAAGACACATTAAAGGGTATTAATAATTAAAATATGATAATATCAAAAATACTAAAATTGAACTTTGTTAAATTTTGTAGTTGGCCACCAACAACAATAAAAATAATGATATCTCGTCCGCTCACTCAGTATCACTAAGGAACATTCTCCAAAAGAAGCGTCTAAACCATAATAACTTTATAGATTGGTTTTGAAACTTGAGAATTGTTCTCAAGCAAGAGAAACGGTCATATATTTTAGACGTTCCGATTCCCGATCAACCCGATGAGGAGGCCTTCAATAATTGGGTGAAATATACCGAGGACTCGGTCCAAGTGTCTTGCCTCATGTTGGCAAGTATGACTCCGGATCTCCAAAAGGAGTACGAACATCACAGAGCGTACGACATGACTACCCAGTTGAAGGAAACATTCCAACAACAAGCAAGGGTAGAGCGCTTCGAAACGGTTCGAGCACTCCATGCATGTCGTATGGACGACACCCAATCGGTCTCATCTTATGTACTTAAGATGAAGAGCTACATTGACCGCCTCGAAAGGCTAAACTGTCCCGTCTCGAAAGAGTTGGCTACGGATTTGATCCTCCACTCTTTGTTAAAAAGGTTTGACATCTTTGTTATGAATTATAACATGAATGGGTGGGACAAAAACATAAGGGAGCTTCACTCTATGCTCAAACTGCCGAGGCGGCCATGGGTAAAAAGGTTTTACCCGTTCTCACCATCAATGAAGGTGGGAAAAAGAAGAGGCCTCACCCCGCACCGAAGGCAAGTGTTGCCAAGGGTAAAGGGTATGTTCGGGGAAAGGGAAAGGGAAAGGGAGTGGTCACCACCAAAACCAGCAGAGAAGAAGCAAAAGGTTGCTTCGAATGACTCATGCTTAAAAGTGTGGGGACATAGGACATTGGGCAAGAAATTGTCCTAACCATCTCAAGGAGTTTCAAGCTAAGAGGGATGCCGGGCAAACCACAGGTACATTTTTCATGATTCATATTGATCTCAATTTAATATCCTCTAACACATGGGTATTGTATTGGATACCGGATGTGGAACTCATATTTGCAACTTATTGCAGGGGTTCAAAAGAAGTAAGGACTTCAAGAAAGGGGATGTTAGCCTCTACATGGGGAATTGGGCAAAAGTTCAAGTTGAAGACCGAGGGGACTACATCTTGAAGCTTCTAAATTGTTTGGAAGCAATTTTGAACAATGTTTTGTATGCTCCTAGTTCGACTAGGAACCTTATTTCAGTTTCACAATTAAGACAATATGGTTATGTTATGACATTTATTGAAAATGAAATTCATGTTTCTTTAAATGACATATTTTATTTTAAAGTTATTCCTATTAATGGTATTTATAAATTGGTTTGTGAAAACACATTATATGATAGCTCATTGTACCAAACCACCACAAAGAAGCTCAAATTGGATTTGAGTAACACCTATCTTTGGCATTGCTGTCTTGGTTATATAAACAAGAAGCGCATACAAACACTTCAAAAGAATGGTCTTTTAAAAGCAAATGAATATGATTCATTTGATGTATGTGAATCTTGTTTACAAGGTAAAATTACTAAGGCACCTTTTAGTGGCAAATCCGAAAGG
The DNA here is from genome assembly GCA_025215565.1 of Flaveria ramosissima. Lineage (NCBI taxonomy): Eukaryota > Viridiplantae > Streptophyta > Magnoliopsida > Asterales > Asteraceae > Flaveria > Flaveria ramosissima. The sequence continues at coordinate 39,994,141 of CM046035.1, forward strand.
GCAAAAGATTTATTAGGTATCATACATTTGGATGTACGTGGTCCTTTTAAGCCAATGACTAGGTACAATGAAAGATACTTCATGTCACACCCCGGGCCCAGGTAGGGTGGGACGTCACAGACTAGCAACTACATATGGCAGCGGAAACAAACCATTATAAGAGCTCAAAGGAGAGAATATCACATGGCATTAAAGTTTTTGAAAAGATAACAGGGCTAGGGACACATCAAGCCCCCAAATGAGTTTTACAATCATCCATAAAAATAAAATTGTACTTGTTCAACACAAAATATAAAATTGTTCAAATGTTTCATCAAGGAAAATATGCCAATGCCATGTCACGGGGATAAGTCTAGGTCTTCACAACAGCTAGGATCTCTTCATACATTACCTGAAACATGCTCAAAAGAAAATAGTGTCAACTAAAAAGTTGGTGAATTCAAGTGCTTAAAGTTTAAAAACAAAAGGACTTAACAAATCCTTCTTTGATTAAAAGAAAATAATCAATGTTTATCATCGTGGGAAAAATCATAATCAACCCTGCACTCAGTCCCGGTTGGCCTCTTCTAAAGTTGTGTTTTACCGGATATTCCCGAAGGAAGAAACTGAGCCCCAAACCAGTGAACCCTACCTGGCCGGATGGTTCACCATAGCATCTTAACAAAACTTGTTACATGCCACAACGACCCCTTAGGATCTCAGTGGGGTAGCCTTCCTGGAACGGAAGCCACTGTGTGTGGGGGATTCCCCAAATAGATCTATCCATATAAATCAAGCGGTTCACGAAAGAATTAATGATCATGATATAAGCATCAGCAGTTAACCACAAATCCCACATAGAATCATCAAATAAAGCACAATCATAGTTCATAAAAAGTAGAGCATGTTTCATCCCAAAACAATAGTAAAAAGGGGGATCACTAGAACTCACCTTAGGTTTCCAATCAAAAGTCTCTTGGTGTACCGGGAAGTGTCTCAAGTCTAGCACCCTAACATGTACATATTAAGCAATAAGCTACTGCCCTAAACTCATTTAAGGTGCAACAATGATGTCAAGGGTTTAGTTATTGAGTAAGGCTTTGGTTTCGTGAAGGTTTGTATAAAAAGTTTCTTTTTATGGCAGGTCAAGGGATTTTCACTTCATTTGATCAAGTATACTAAGAAATTTTGTTGTTTAAGTGTTTATTAGCTTCCTGGAAGTCGATTATAAGGTTTGGAAAAATTTTACAGTTTGGTCCCTCAAGTTTCAAAATTGACAGTTTCTCCCCTCAAGTTTAGTTTCTAGCCCTTTTATGTCATTTAAGACCAAAAATCAGATTATTAGAGTCATATTGTAATTATTATGGAGTAAGTGCTTCAAAACTTTAGTCTACGGGTTCGATTTTAAAAACTACGTGTTTAACGCTCCCGGTTACGGTAAAAGCCGGATAGTTTTAACAGTAATTTGGAGTTTTCATATATTTAAATCTTGGACCAGTAGGTATTTTCTAAAAGATATCTTTATAAATTTCTAAGTCCTTAAATTGTGTAAATTGGCCTTTTATAGTTGAAAATCTTGTTTTTACGTTTGACCCGTTAATACGCGGTTTTGACCGGGTTTGACCATTCAAAGCTTGTTTGACCAATTTTTCAAATCCTTTAAGTCTTTTATTACTTAACTTACTGAAATCATATGATTTTTATAAATCTTAGTTTTGAACTCTATTTTTATGGATTTTTCTCAAATACGATGCTCGGTTTGTACCCGTTTTTAGTTAAAACGTCATTTATTTGTGTCTTTGACCATTTAAATTATCTATTGACTCCAGAGTACTTTATTTATCCTTTTTGAGCCTGGAATACTTTTCAAGAATGTTAAATTTGTATTCTTACTATTCTTAAGTCATTTTACCATGTTTTCGGGTCCCGAAAGTGACTAAAAGAGGGTAAATCACAACATGTCCTTTATTCCAGAGATTAAACATTGCTAACACTTCTAATATTCACTAAAATCTACTGTAATTTCAGTCCAAACATGTTGCCTAGTTGATCTATACATCCATATGCTTCAAATATGTAGAAAATGTCATAACCGACAATTACACTTGTGTAAACCATCTTAACTTGAGTTTAAATGTTACCAACACTTCATTTAACTTCATGAACAGATTGTTAAGGTGTCGTTAAGTCGTTCATAAGTAGGTTATGGGTCTTGGTTAAAAGGATTTTTCAAACAAATGCTTAGAAAGGTGTTGTTACATGTAGAAAGGAGAGTTTCAAGGTGAAATCCATGTATCAACCGTGGATTTGAGTATGTAGCCTCTTGGAACTTTTAAAACCAGGTTCTTGGGAGTCCATTAAGTCATAGAAATGCAGGTCACAAGTTTGGTTTACAAGAGTTGAAGCTTTCACAAGTTAAATGATACCAACACACTCAAAATGAGGGTTTTCATGGCGGAACTCGGGTTCCACCTCAAGAATAACTAACATAACATGAGGTTTACCTTCAAGAACGTTGGGAACTCCTTAAGAACAAGATGATGGTGAGATGTTTCTGCTACAACAAGGAAATACACGGTTCTTAGTTGATAAATGAAGAAAACAAGAGAAATGTCACAAAACCAACAACATGAGCTTACACTCGATGTAACTCATGGTTTAGAAGGTGTTGATGGTCGTGAATGGCTTGAAACTCCTTGGACTTGAATGGAGAAACTCGAACCAAGGCTGGAAAGGTGGAACAAGTACGGTTGTGTGACCAAATCTCGCGAACTAGGCCACTCCTTTGCGGTTTTGCTCTTGGCCGAATGGAACTTGATGTGTTCTTCGAATTTTCTTGCACTAGTCCTTGAGAGAATTGTTTGAGAGTGTTGTGAGATGTGTGTGTGTGTGTGGCCAGCTGATGAGTTCGAATAAAGGGAGAGAGGGAGAGAGGGAGAGATGTGCATGAAAGGTGAGTGGGTGTGGTGGGGTGGTGGTGAAGAGAGGAGAGGAGTGGTGAGAGGGGGGCGGCCGATTTGGAGTGTAGTGGGGAGGATTTCTTATTTAATTTTTAATTGTAAATTATTATTATGTAGTGTAATTTTGTAGTATTGGGTATTATGTATTATTTAGTGGATGGTGAATTGAGATATCTAATGCATGCCCATGCATGTAGGGCCGAAAATTATGTAAGTGTGAGTGTGTATGCTCACATTTTAATTGCCTTCTCTTGAATTTAATTTTGTAAGGGTGACTAGTTGACATTCCCGGGACACTAATTTTTAAATGGTAGAAACCTAAATTAGCTAAAAGTCAATAATAAAAAAATCACATAAAATCAAAATTCACATCAAGTAGTAAGAATTGTTTCCAATTTCATAGTAGGGTTGAATAGTTTCAATTATTAGCACTCATAACATGGATAATGATGCAAGTAATCTAGGGTTAGGGTAACAACCGGGAGGTCGGTTGTCACACTTCATTACCTTTACCGACGACTATAGTCGATATGGGTATGTGTACTTGTTAAGACACAAACATGAAGCTTTTGAAATGTTCAAAATCCTCTAGAATGAAGTAGAAAATCAACTCAACAAGTCAATAAAAATTTTACGCACCGATAGAGGAGGTGAATACCTAAGTGATGCTTTTAGAAATCATCTTACAATTTGTGGGATTGTCTCACAACTATTTCCAGCTGGAACACCACAACACAATGGTGTGTCCGAGAGGAGAAATCGAACTCTATTGGATATGGTTCGATCTATGACGGCTAAAAGCTCATTGCCTCTATCATTTTGGGGTTTCGCTTTGCTCTCTACAACCCGTATTTTGAATATGGCTGCAACCAAGAAAGTGGAAAGGACACCTTTTGAAATATGGCATGGAAGGGTTCCATCTCTATCATATTTAAAGGTGTGGGTTTGTGAGGCTTATGTTAAGACTCCCACCTCAAACAAGTTAGAAAGTCGTTCCACTAAGGGGCTGTTTGATCACACTGACTCAGTAAGATCTGACTGAGTCAGAAGCTGACCCAGTAAGATGTTCTGACTGGGTATGCGTCTGACTGAAACTTGGTTGTTTGATTCGGTATCTGACTGACTCAAAAACCGTCTCTGCAAATCACCACCACCACCACCAGCATCACCGCCACCACCACCAGCATCACCGCCACCACCTCCAGCATCACCGCCACCACCTCCAGCATCACCGCCACCACCTCCAGCATCACCGCCACCACCTGCAGCATCACCGCCACCACCTCTAGCATCACCGCCACCACCTGCAGCATCACCGCCACCACCTCCAGCATCACCGCCACCACCTGCAGCATCACCGCCACCACCTGCAGCATCACCGCCACCACCTGCAGCATCACCGCCACCACCTGCAGCATCACCGCCACCACCTCCAGCATCACCGCCACCACCTCCAGCATCACCGCCACCACCTCCAGCATCACCGCCACCACCTGCAGCATCACCGCCACCACCTCTAGCATCACCGCCACCACCTGCAGCATCACCGCCACCACCTCCAGCATCACCGCCACCACCTGCAGCATCACCGCCACCACCTGCAGCATCACCGCCACCACCTCCAGCATCACCGCCACCACCTGCAGCATCACCGCCACCACCTGCAGCATCACCGCCACCACCTCCAGCGGTCGAGCGGTCGGGGGTTGCAACACTTACCGGGTCAGAGATTAAAAAATCAAGGTCTGGGTCAGCAACACTTACCGGGTCAGACCACCCAGTCAGACCAATCAAACACCCTGACTGGCTGACCGGGTCAGCCAGTCAGTGGTCAGCTCGTGGGTCAGACCAATCAAACACAGCCTAAGTGTATCTTTATTGGATATCCTAGAGATTCTATGGGATATTATTTCTATGATCCATTGGAACAAAAGGAGTTTGTTGGCAAGAAGGCTGAGTTCTTAGAACAGTGGATCTTGAGGAAGATCAAGAACCACAACCCGATACATGTTTGGTTGACACTTGCGCTCAACATGACATCCTACTATTTGGAAATACATTCCAACCTTGGAAGGTGTAAAACCTGGCTTGGAAGCTGTTTTTCTATTAAGGATCTTGGTGAAGCCGCCTATATTTTAGGAATAAAGATCTATAGGGATAGATCAAGGCGGTTGATAGGTTTGAATCAAAGTGCATACATTGATAAGATCTTGAAAAGGTTCAAGATGGAAAACTCTAAGAAAGGTACCGTACCTATTCAAAGAGGAACGATACTGAGTACGACTCAATGTCCAAGCTCAAAGGATGAGCAAGACAAAATAAAGGGTATCCCATATGCGTCTGCTATGGGTCCATCATGTATGCAATGATATGCACTAGGCCGGACGTGTCATGCGCTTTGAGCATGATAAGCCGATACCAACAAAATCATGGAAATAGTCATTGGATGGCTGTCAAGAACATACTTAAGTACCTAAGGAGGACTGAAGATATGTTCCTAATCTATGGATCTGGTGAGGAGGAACTCGTGCTAAAAGGTTACACGGATGCGAGTATCCAAACAGATCGGGATGATTCACGATCACAATCGGGATACATTTTCATCTTGAATGGAAGAGCAGTCTCTTGGAAGAGCTCTAGGGGTGGTCCCTTCCATTCAGGACCCCCTAGAAATTTTTTGTGATAACGAGGGTGCGATTGCTTAAATCAAGGAACCCTATGCACATCAAAAGACTAGGCACATTGAACGAAGATTCAACTGCATAAGGGATGATGTTGAAAACGGAAAGATATGTATTCACAAAGTTCACACGGATCAAAATATTGCAGATCCACTCACGAAGCTTCTTGAAAAGGCAAAGTATGAACGTCATACTTGTGCCATGGGACTTCAATATTCTAGTGACTGGATTTGATCTTTAATTTTGTATTTAGATATTGTAACCCTTTATTACTTGAATGAATTATTTTGTTATAATGGTTCATGTTGATACATGTATGTACCTAGATCAGGATATGAATGTAATAGATCTTGTTTGTCTGATACTGATGTAATGTTTGGAATGTTAATAAAATGATATTGGTTGTTTGTGATTTATAATGTTTAATATTTTATTAATGAGTCGATGTTGAATTGGTTAACTAGGTTTGTGATTGTTTGAATTGATACACATAATGTAATATTAATGAACACATTCAAACTTAACATAATGAAGTTCTCATGCGAATGGCCCATACGAATGGACCATACGCATGAATAACTTCATACGAATGACTTAGTCGCACGACTGAACCAGGAGACTGGATCAGTCGTATGATTGTAACATAAGATTGGCTCAGTCGCACGACTGAACACTCAGTCGTGCGGATGGATCAACCGCATGGTTCAATCGCACGACTGAACTATACTAATGGTTTAGTCGCCCGAATGAACAACACTAACCTATAAATACAACCCAATTCATGGAAAAACGTAAGCATTCATTCTATTTCAATTCCAGACGTACCCTAGCCGTCCAGAAGCCTCCAAGTTCATACTCCAAGTTCATAGAACGCTGTAGATCGATTATTAATCGATTCTTAACGTTTGATTCAATACTTTATTGATTCTACGTGTGCTCTCACTGATTGGATCGCCAATCAAATAGGATTCCGCACTATTTGGTTTGGTTTACACGTTAATCAGTTGGTATTTCGTTCAAATACCAGGTCCTAACAAGTGGGGTCGGCCGATTGACCCAATCGCAAGATTCAGCAAACAGATTGAACTCAGTCGCATGTCTCATTCACCCGAATGAGCTCAGTCGCATGAAAGGACAACCGACTGACTTCAGTCGGATGATTCATTCGCACGAATGAATCAGAATAAATTTAAGACTTGTCGAGTCTACGAAGCTTCGTAGTCTCTTATCGAATGAATGAGCAGGTAAGTACATTCATCTTCCCCCTTGACTAAGCATGATTCCCCGGTCGATTGAGTTTTTATGTGAGAAAGTCAAGCCAGGAAGTCCCTGAAGAAGCTTGTACAGTTTGGGAAGGGGTTTTGAGGTCTCTCGTCGAAATGAGAAGCTAGCGAAACATCGGTTGGTGTGCAGTGCAGGTAAGCCTACCCCTGTGCCACTCAGGTGTCTTAACCCCCCATTGAGATTGGCAATGTATTTTTCAAGAATTTTTTTTGTTGATTCCATAAAAACAAATGAATCAGAATAAATTTAGACAATACACTTAGAACTGAATTGTGATGTAATTATTCACTAATGCTTCTGTGTCTTGTGTTTCAGGTAAATGGCTGATAGATGGTCCATCAACCCAAAGCACAATATATGTGCTCATTTGGACCATACGACTCGAAATGGGGCCGAGTTTACAGAGATTATTGCTTTTCTTCGACGTTCTCGGATCCATAAGGCTATTTCTACACCGTGTACTCCTTACAGGTCGTTACATCATGCATTCTGGGAGAATGCCTCCGTTAATCGTTCACGTGAGCCATACAGCATACGAAGCTCCATTCGTGGTCAGGATATTGAGATTACAGCAGCTGACATCCAAAGAGTACTTGATTTTGGGGACGATACTGATCACCCCACCAGACTACATCCGCTTACAGTCAGAGGCTGCTTTCTGAGGATTAAGTACGATGGGGACATCAACTCAGGTGTGCTCAACAAGAGCAACCTGTGTCCCCAGTATAAGTACTTAGCACACGTGATTCTGAAGTGCATTGCTTCTAGGAGGGGTGGGTTTGATGATCTGTCAGACCAGATTCAAAATGCCTATGTGGCACTGGTGCTGAACCACCCCTTCAGCTTCTCGAGCATGATCTTCTCGTATCTGGTGGAGAATCTGGAGGCCAAGGGGAAGGAGGGATTTTGTATGTACCCCAGATTTCTGCAGCTGATCTTTAATGAGAAGCTGCCATCACTTCCCCAGGAGAGCCACGATGCTGTGGCCTTAGAGATTATGGATGACACGACTCTGGGTCGTATGAGAGTGTATCGGGGTAAGCAGGTAAAGCCCCGGGTGAAGAGATTGATCGGCCATCTAGCCAATGAGAGATATGTGGCGCCAGGTAGACGCAAGTGGTGTCACGATGACAAAGACTCAGATGATGAGAGGCTATTGCTCCCGGAGCATGATTCAGATGATGATGACAGTGAGGATGCTGGAGATGACATGCCCATTTCACCGAGGGGCACAGCTACTGACGTTATACCTCCAGTATCTGCCCCCACAGGAGACATAGCAGAGTCAGCCGGGTTCCACCAGGACTTTATACCTGGTGAGGAGGAAGAAGAGTCTGATGAGGAGCCATTGACTAGGACTCTGGGAAGCAAAGTTGTTCCCACAGAGCATGGACTCCGGGCGGTTGGTGAACGCCCCAGGGATTCAAGAGAGACAGCTGCGGACTCTAACTATGCTCCTGAGCCATCTAGCCGTGTTCTAGGGGGAGCACCCTCCTCGACAGGATCGAGGAAGAAAAGGATGGCTCAGCCCCACGGTATGAAGAAGAAGAAGCGTCGACTCACATTCATTACCACCTCAGCTACCACCTCTACAGCCACAGCCACCACCACTACCACCTCTACAGCCACACCATCCACCACCACAGCCATCACAGCTACCACTACCACCACCACACCTCCCACCACTATACATATGCCAACCACCACCACATCATTCACTCCTACATCACCTCCACTATCATCTAGACCAAACCCCATCTTTACCTCTACCACCACCACTAGCCACCAAGCAGGACCCTCATCACATCCCTCACATATATACGGATCACCTCTACCTCTGATTGGGTAGGGGAACAACTCTCAGCGCTGAATCGGATGGTGATGCGTTTGTTAGCTGCAGATGAAGAGAAGACGGCGCAGATCCGTCAGCTGGCAGATCTTACTGCTGCGCAGTCCCACCAGATCTCGGAGCAAGCTCGGCTGATCGAGGAACAGGCCCAGCAAATGGCTGCTCAGAGCCACGAGATCACCCAACTCCAAGAGCATAGAGTCACATCTGCTAAGAAGATTGAGGAGTTGGAGGATGCTAAGAAGACCATCATGCTCAAGCTTAAGGGATCTAAAGATTAGCCTCTGAAGATTAAAGAGGGAGATGGTGATGATGGTGATGATGATGATGTGGATGATGATGAGGACGATGATGATGAGACTGATGATGATGAAGGGATTGAGGAAGAGAGGACAGAGGAAAGGAATGAGGATGATGATGAAGAAGGAGGAGATGCAGCTGCATCTGCCTCAGCTCAGGGTCAAGAAAGGAGATCTAAGAAGAATCAAGACCAACGAGCTTCATTCTCTGCTCCACCAAGTGATGACCCAGCGATCCAAGGCAAAAGTAATGATTAGATGTTTATGTATTTGATTACTTTTGGATTTGAATCATGTATTTAAACTTATGTATTCTATGTTTATATTAAGATTAGTGCATTTCTGTCTTGATTATTAACTAATCGTTGATGTGTTACATGTCTAAATCAAACAGATCCAAACTATCAAAGGGATGAATTTGATGTTGCTCCCCTTCAGCAGGTCAAGACTCAATTAACTATGATTCTTGATCTGCAAGGGATCGTCAGGAGATCTGTGAGTTATACCCCTGAAGAGGGTGAAATAATTCACGATCTTTCAAATGAGCAACTACCTGAGATCTTCAAGCTAAATCCCGATGAGATTGTTAAGGATGCTCCTACGTGTGACTCTACAAGTGACGAAGAGCTAAATGACGTTGATGAAATAGAGATAGAAGATGTCACGGCAGAGCACTATCCTCAGTATGCTGACAACGAGGGAAATGTGGTCCAATCTGGGTGAATCCCTTGGCAGTGATACATTTGAGGTGTTAGATAAGATGGAGCAGGAGTCTGAGAAGACAGAAGGAACGACCCAAGCCTCAAACGATGATGTTGATATCAGAAAGGCTGAATGGGCTGCTTTTTTGAGGAAGTTCGAGCATAACGCGCTGCACCTAAACAGAACGTCTACACCAAACTCTACAGAGTAAAGAAACATCATAAGGTGTCGGGCAGGATTATAGCGTGGGCATATTTTGAGGACCTAAATGTCTATGCAGTTAAGAGGGAGAAGGGCATAGAGTACTTTAGATTTCCACATGATCTAAAGACTCTACCAGGTTTTGAGCTCAACCAGCTGGCCAAACTGAAGCTGTTGTATGCTGACCCAAGAAAGATGTCAGGCTGGTTTGAGGCTGCCCTGAGGAAAGAGTAACACACCAGGTGGGTTAACTTCAGACCCCAACAACCTACAAGGTATATCAGAAGGTCTGAAGTTGATGCCATTACTGGAAAGCCAAAGATAGTGCTGAAGTGGAGTCCTCCGCGCACGATGTGAAGAATCCCTCTAAGGGAAATGCCTCAGGAGTTCACTCCACACTTTAAGTGGTGGTACTATGATTGGAGAACAGGAGAAGCGGTCATAGTGCTAAATAAAGAGGGACAAATGGATACCATCAGGGTATTTGACCCAATGTGGCTCACCAACTTGTCACCTAATGATGTCTACACTCTATACAAGTGGCCACTGTTCTATGACACGCAGGATATAGTACAAGCCCTCCAGTTCCAGAACGTCATAAGACTCTGCTTTGCGTTTGAGATTCACGCAGGAGTCTCAAGAGAGGAAAAGTACAAAAAGTATGAGGAGGTGATGCAGAAAACAAGACATTAGATAGATCTAGGTCCAAGGGGGAGTTTGTTGATACATGTATGTATCTAGATCATGATATGAATGTAATAGATCTTGTTTGTCTGATACTGATGTAATGTTTGGAATGTTAATGAAATGATATTGGTTGTTTGTGATTTATAATGTTTAATTTTTCATTAATCAGTCGATGTTGAATTGGTTAACTAGGTTTGTGATTGTTTGAATTGATACACATAATGTTATATTAATGAACACATTCAAACTTAACATAATGAAGTTCTCATGCGAATGGCCCATACGAATGGACCATACGCATGAATAACTTCATACGAATGACTCAGTCGCACGACTGAACCAGGAGACTGGATCAGTCGTATGATTGTAACATAAGATTGGCTCAGTCGCACGATTGAACACTCAGTCGTGCGGATGGATCAACCGCATGGTTCAATCGCACGACTGAAGCATACTAATGGTTCAGTCGCCCGAATGAGCAACACTAACCTATAAATACAACCCAATTCGTGGAAAAACGTAAGCATTCATTCTATTTCGATTCCAGACGTACCCTAGCCGTCTAGAAGCCTCCAAGTTCATACTCCAAGTTCATAGAACGCTGTAGATAGATTCCTAATCGATTCTTAACGTTTGATTCAATACTTTATTGATTCTACGTGCGTTCTCACTGATTGGATCGCCAATCAAATAGGATTCCGCACTATTTTGTTTGATTTACACGTTAATCAGTTGGTATTTCGTTCAAATACCAGGTCCTAACAGTTCAACTAATAATCCTATTTTGGATGTTTAAAATCCATGAGTAAATCATTTACTCAGAACGTCCGTAGTCGTTCATACTTGTGGGAACAAGTACGAGGGTAAGACTATTATGAACTTGGATTGGTAGATATTCATATGGATGAATATAGAACCAAGAATTGTTGCCAAGGTTCATTGATATTTGTGGGATACAAATATTGGACTGACCCGCATCTCAAATATTACTACATGGAATATTCTTGATTGATCATAAGTAAATTTGAGTGAAGGAGAATATCATTTGGTATCCTCTGACCTGAGATACATATTGGGTCTTGATATTAACCGAATATTATATTTTGACTTAGTTCTTCATTGTTCTGAAACATGGCAGTACATAAGGCTGAGTTCAGGTATAATTCGAGGTGATTGTGAGAGACGTATGTAGTCAAGATGGGATTTGTCCCTCTTATTCGTTGAGAGTAAGATGTCTAAGGCTAGATAAAGTTAAATCAATGGAGCATGATCACCTATGTCTCAGGGATTTAACATGACATCTGTGACAAAAGGATAGATATTGATTCACCTAAAAAAATTCGAGTAAGGTACTTAAAGGGGATGATGTTATTGAAGGGCACTTAGTCATACATATTAAGGGTAGTAAACCGTTGTTAGGCGGTATTTACTGCTTGCATCAATCTTCTATGAATCTTGTGCAAGTGGGAGATTGTAGGATCTTGTATGCCCAAGACACATACAAGATTGATGTGGTTAGTATGTTATGATCCAAGTCGGGTCATACCCAATAATAAGCTAAAAAACACTAATAAATATTTATTTGTTGATAAGATCAAACAAATAAATATTGACACCAATTTAGAAAATGGGTTTTAAAAATCATTGCTTTTGAAATTAAACAACATTATTCGGATAATTTGTTCATGAGAAATTATTTGTTTTATTATTTAAGTGGGTTAAATAATAACAAATAAAAGTGTCATCAAGTTACAAAATTAAAAGGGTTTTAATTTTACAAACTTAAGGATTAAGGAGTGTAATTTTATATGATTAAAATGGGTGGGAACCCATTTAAAATAGCAGATTTTTGGTTGCCCCTTTGGATCCCCTCCTTAGGATTTTTTTTCTTGTTTTAGGCAAGACTTAAACCATATTCACACTCTACCAAGATACACACTCTCTCTCACTTACATAAGAACTCTCTCTTCTTGTTTTGAAGCTGAAATTTTCAGATTAGAAGTGGTTCTTTGCTGAAAATTCGGATTTGATAAGAGGAGCAAGAAGGGGGCTTTGGTGTTGCACTTCCTAACAACTGGGGTCTTTGCAAGAGCTTGTGGGTATACTAGCTTGAGGCCTTCTCCTTTGGAGGCTTTGCATTCAAGAACATCATCATCTTCTCCATCGAATTCCATCCATCTTCTTGTTCATAGAAACGTTGTATTCTATGAACACCCTATGGTTGTTTATGTTTGATAGAATTTCTTTTCACATATATTTGATCCTTGTTCTTGGGTTTGTTATCTTGACATATAAAATGTTTAATTTTCAGAACATAAACATGTTATATATGTAATTTTATCCTCTGCATTTTTGTTTAAATGTTAAACTATCTTTGATAAACATGTAACAAACCCAATAGGAACGAAGTGCACTATCTTCACCGACCACAAGAGGTTGAAGTACTTCTTCGAGCAGAAGGATTTTAACATTAGACAAAGGAGATGGTTGGAGCTTATAAAGGATTATGAATGCGAAATCCATTACCATTCGGGCAAGGCCAACGTAGTGGCGGATGCCCTTAGTCGAAAGGAGAGACCCAAACCAATTCGGGTGAAAGCTTATCAATTGGTTATGACCTCAGACGTGATGAAGCAGGTCAAGGAGTTTAAAGACGAGGTGTTGAAATAAGGTCGTCTTAACTCCAAAAGAATGAGAGGTCTAGTCACAGAATTGGTGAAAACATTCTCGGTGTTAGAACCCTATTTGGGGGATTGTGGATTTCTACTTATGGAGTTTACGTGGAAAGATCATGGATGAGGCTCATAAGACTCGATACTCCATTCATCCTAATGCTACGAAGATGTATCAAGACATGAAGAAACATTATTGGTTGCTAGGTATGAAGCATGATTTGGCGGAGTATGTGAGTAGGTGCCTTACTTGCTTGCAAGTGAAAGCGGAGCATCAGAAGCCGTACGGGAAAATCCAACCTTTGGATATACCCGAGTGGAAGTGGGAACATATCACCATGGACTTCATTACGAAGCTACCACGTACCGCGAAAGGGTATGATGCCGTACGGATGATAGTTGACTGTCTAACGAAGAGTGCTCACTTCCTACCGATCTGTGAGACGTATTCTTCAGAGAGACTAGTGAATCTGTTCATTAAGGAGATCATAACTCGTCATGGTGTATGGTGTCTATGGTGTCTGATCGTGACACCTGGTTTACATCCAGGTTTTGGAAGAAATTAGACGATGCAATGGGGATGAGGTTACACATCAGCACGCCTAATATTCCTCAAACAGATGGTCAATCAGAGAGGACCATTCAGACACTTCAGGATATGTTCCAAGCATGCATCATCAATTTTGGAGGAAGTTGGGATGACCACTTACCGTTAGCCGAATTCTCATATAATAACAGTTATCATGCCAGCATTGGTATGCCCCCTTATAAGATGCTATATGGTATGAGATGTAGAACGCCTGTTTGTTGGGGTGATATTTGTCAAAAGGAGTTAGGGAGCATTAAAGTGATCAAGGCTACAACTAAGAAGCTAGAGAAGATCAAGGCCTTTTTGAAGGCAGCAAAGGATAGGCAAAATTTGTACGCTGACAAGAGACGTAGGCCGATTGAGTTCAAGGTGGGTGATAAGGTTATGTTAAAGGTCTGACCTTGGAAGGGTATCATTCGGTTTAGGAAGCGGAGCAAGTTGAACCCTAGTTATATAGGGCCTTTCTGAATCGTTGCTCGTGTAGGAGAGGTGGCCTATTGGTTGGAACTACCTGATGAGTTAAGTGGAATTCATCCGACATTCCATGTATCTCACTTGAGAAAGTGCTTAGCTGATAAAGATATGGTTGTACCACTGGAGAACATTGAAGTAGATGAACGACTCAATTATGTGGAGCAACCAGTGGCGATCATTGATCGAAAGGAGAAGATATTGCAGAATAAAGTGGTTCCCTTGGTGCGAGTATAATGGAAGCATAGAAAGGGATAGGAGTCTACGTGGGAGACTGAAGAAGAGATGAGACAACATTACCCGCAACTATTTGAGGAATAACAGGTTTCGGGGATGAAACCTATATAAGGGGGGGTGGACTTGTAACATCTAGAATTTGAAAAAGATGAGAAATAAAGAATAAAAGTGAAGAAAGAGGAAGAAATGCAATTTAACCCAACTTGAGGGGTTAAATGTGTAAAAAGGACAAAATATTATAATAATGCGTACAAAAAGCAATGTGGCCGCCCATAACCATGTTCCATCAACATTTATTTCGGTTCTAGAGAGAGAAGGAACTTAATTCTCAGGTTTTAGAGAGAAGAAGAAGAAAAGTGCAGATTCAAGGTTAGTTTTCGGTGTTTTGAAGTGTTCTTGACTGATTTTCAGCCTCGGGTATCTGCTTATTGTTTATATGTGTTCGGTGATGTGTTTTTGATGAGTTTTAGGTGTTTGAAATCATAGTGCATTGGGTGTGAAGAAGTCATACACGAAAGTTACAAGAGGTGAGTTCTAGATCCCCCATTTTAATGTTTTAAACTTTTTTTGGGGCTGGAAATGCATGATGTAAAGTTTTTTTAATTGTTGGTGTGTGTACCCGTATGTATGTGTATGTGTTATGTTGGGTGGGTGTATGTTTGGGTATGATTTTGATGATGTTTATGATTTTATGCATGTTTATGTTATTTAGTATGTTAAAAACTAGGCTGAAGTCATGGTAGAATCGGATTTGGGACTAAAAAATGATATAAGTAGAAAACCAGGATGTTCATGCGCTCAAATAGTGCCTATGCACCTAGAAATGTGCCAAACTACCTAAGTGTTCCCATGCGCCCAACCTGCCCAAACGCCCAAGTGCCCAGGCGCCTATGCCAGGCTCATGCGCCTGTATAGTGTCCATGCGCCTAGGATTTTTGCCCAGGCAGCTAAGTGTGTGCGTATGCGCCTAAGTGCCCATGCGCCTAAGTTTCCCCAAACGCCTAATTTACCCATGCGCCTAAGGGCTCATGCGCCCGTATAGTGCTCATGCGCCTAGAATTTCCCCATGCGCTTAAGTGTTCCATTCGCCTAAGAGGCCATGCGCCCACATAGTGGCCATGCGCCTCATAGTTCCCATATGCCTATAGATTTGGAAAAGTTTTGGAAATTTTGAAAAGAAGGATTTTTAGGCTATGACTTGGGATGTTCCCGAGGATGATGTATGATGCATATGGTGATGTATGATGATGTGTGGTGATGTCATGTATGTTAGGATCTGTTTTCTTTATGTTCCTTATTACGTATTATTTCGTGGCTTTACGTGATGTGATAATGAAAATGAACGTAAAGTATTATGTAATGAAAAGCAGAAGTTAATGATAATGAAAAGTGAAACATAAAGAATGAATGAATGCATGCATGAAAAAAAGATGAAGGAATGAAAAGTCTTGCAAGCAAATGAAAGGAGGTTCACACCCAACGAAGGGTGTTAGCTCAACTTTGTGCGGGTTAGCTACCCTGGAAGGATGCACACTAGGGTCTAATCCTTGTGATTGACTAAACATATGGGATCCTTGTCGCTTGCCCCGGTACTGGTGTCAGGCTTCATGCGAAATGTTAGGGGTCTATTAATAGACTTCGGCCCAGTACCCGCTTCGTTTTGAATGGCATACGTTTGGGGTATAGCATATGGCAATGGTCCAAATGAAGGTAAAGGTTGATGATGAATGATAAAGAATGATGACGAACGATAATGTAAGATAATAATTAATATTATGTATGTGTACGTATGATGTGTGATCACGAAAGAAAGTAAAGGAAAGGTTTAAAATGAAAGTAAAGTATTTTTATTATAAAACTAGAACTCACTCAGCAACGCTGACTTTTATGTATTTTCCAATTGGCAGGTAATGGTTGCTGAGGATGGCACGGGTGCCGCTACTTGGCATGTTTTCAATGGCATCCATAATATATAAAAATGATGTTTTTGTGTTGTAATGCAACTAAACGATGTTTTGTAATGATTAAAAATGTTGTATTATTTGGCCAAAGCGAATATTAATATATGAAATGGTTTGCTAAGTTATTCCGCTGCAATATTTTAGTAAATGTATGTTTTATATTTTATATGTAATGATTGTCCAACTGTGAGCGTCCCGGGAACGGGGCCTTACATGCAGGGGTAGCCGGAGCTGAATCAGAAGATCTCATAGATGAGGTCCAACCTAGGGGGAGTATTAAAGATCTTGATTAGGTTGACCTCACCTTAGTTAGTGTCTATTTAGCTTATTAATGTAATAGGTTTAATGTTTGCTTAGTTAGTTTGTAATTTGTATTTTGTAAGTGCGTAGTCCAGTGAAACTATGAGCGAAACTATAGTTTCAGTGATAGTCAGCTAAACTAGTTAACCCGGCGAAACTGTGTTTCGTCACAGGGCGAAACTAGGTCATGGACTAGATAGTTTTGTTGTCCAGCGAAACTAAGGTTGCTTATATATTGAATTGTTTCTCTCATTGTAAGCAAGTTTTGCAAAACCCTAATAAGAAAATATCTTGTTGCAATTCTGTTTTGTTGGCTGGAATCTTATTGTATTCATCTTGAGCCTGTGTTCTTCATGATTATGTGTGTATTTTGATGATTATTGAATACCTTTGAAACTCTATCATTGTGTTGATGGTATTTTGGATGTTTGATCAGTGGATTATGTACATTTTGTGAATCATTTGCACTGTATATCGATAAAATGGACCAACATGTGTAGAAACCTAAACACACCATATAATGATATCTTATGAATTTCATTCAAACACATCAGTTTCTCCTTTGTTTTTCCTAAGCAAAGATCTGGAGTAACAAGCACATAGTGCTGATGTAATGTTCTAAAAGGATTTCCAATGTGGAACACATCCACCTTGGATGAAGCAATATGTAAGGCCCCGATCCTGGAGACCTCACAGTTGGTCATTCACAGCATTAAATACGTTAAACATTATAAATTTACAAACTTAAGCAGCAGAATCATTTTAACAAAAACCATTCACTTCATTTCATTAAACACTGTTGTTAAGCAATACACTATTGTTTGATGGGATACAAAAAAAACTGTTCAATTGCATTACAAAACAACAGCAATAATAGTTATGAATGGATGTCAGTCTTTCCCTGCCGAGTAGCTTCACCCTCGTGCCATCCTTAGCAATATTTACCTGCCAACTGAAAATGCATAAAAGGCAGCGTTGCTGAGTGAGTTCTAGTTTTATAAGTAATAAAATACTTTCTGTATGTTGTATATGAAAATACTCTTCTCTTTTAAAGTACAACTCTTTACTGTATATGCGAGCACGCATTAACTATATGAACAATTACTCTTCGATCTCTTTACTGTATGCCTTGTTTATTCTGTTTTCTTTATTCTTTATCTTTCACTGTCTGTATGGACAAATGAGCAATACCCCAACTATATGCGCGATGGAAAACAGGTGATGGGCCATCTATATCCCTCGAAAGGGTAAACTATATCCCTCGAAAGGGTGAACTGTATCCCTCGAAAGGGTGTTTTGTACTGTATACAAGGCCAACCCAATCACCCAGGGTACGCTACAAGGGTCCTGCCAATCTCCAAGACTGGCCTTGTGTGCATAAAAGGGTAGCTAACCCGCATCACAGTTGAGCTAACGACAACACGATCGTGTACCTCCTATAAGCTTGCAAGACTTGTTAACATTTTATTAATGTTCCTCTTCTTTTCTTTATTGCTCTTTCTCTTTATTATTACAATATACTTTACGTTACGATAATAAAGATACCACGCAAAGTCACATTCTATAGGTAATAATATTAATAGCAATAATATTAATAAGGAACAATCATAAGACAATCATAAGCAATCATAATCATGCATGAAACCCATTATTAATAAGCCCTAGTCAACCCTCGGTCAAAACCCTAAAGGCACAAACTCCCAAACATTCTGCATTAAATTCTAAGGGTTTAGGCGCACGGCACTATTTGGGCGCATGGGCCCTGTTTAGGCGTTTCATCACTATATAGGCGTATCAGCCAACACTTATGGTTATTTTTACTCTTAGGCGCATGACAATTCAGGTGCATGGGAATACTTAATTTTGTCTAAGGCATTTTTCAGGCGTATGGACCTTATTTAGGCGCATGAACCTTCTGTTCAACTTGTTTCTAAAATGATTTCGAATCCAAACATCAAACCTATCTGTTCTAAGCTTAACATGGCTATTCTAAACATGACCAACCTATAAGCAACTAAGAACTAACATTCAACATGCATAATACATACGGGTAAACATACACAAACTTTGTAAAAACATTTTTAATACATTTTCAGCCCCAAGAGAGTTTAAAAAACAAGTAAAACAGGGGTCTAGAACTCACCTCGTGCAACTTTGGGTGTATCTTCCTTCTAACTCGAATGCAAATGAGTTCAAACACCTAGAACACCACCAAACACACACACCCGAGCACATACACAAACACATAAGCACATAAACATGTAACCGGGATAAAACCCGTCATAAACACATAAAACCACGAATTCTTACCTTGAATTCGACTTCTTCTTCTTCAAAACCCAAAGTTTCTCTGCTCTCTCTCTAAATCCGAAGAAAGGGTGATGTGAAGTAAGGGTGGCCAGCCATGCCACCTTTACACCAACTTTTTCAAACATTTGTCCTTTTGGACACTTTTAGTCCCCCTACTTGGACTTTATTTCTTTTCTTTCATTTACTCTTCATGTATTATTCTTTCTTTCTTTTTAGAAGTAACCGGGTGTTACACAATAAAAGGAACACATTCCTTGTGAATGAACAAAAAGAATCCAAACAAGAATCACCTTCCAAAGTGAAGTGAAAAAGAATCCAATGTGGATCAAATAAACAAAAGGTTCAAAGTAAAGGAATCCCAATGAGGATCAATCAAAATAAGATTTCATAATTTAAATAACCCGGTCATGTAAGTTGTGAAAAGTTCTACTATGCATGCCATGTTAGTGGTTGATCTTGTCGTGCTTTTGAGTGTGAGGTACATGTTGAATACTCAATCAATTCAAAACATGATAAAGATCACTAGTATCAAAATATTAACCAAGTATGAGTTTAAGAGGACAAACGTACCTACAATCAATATGTTCATGATTATGTCTATTTTACTAACAATTGTGTGCACTTGTGAAAGGTAAGATTGATATGATCCAAAGAAAGGTATATCTCCTCTTCATGTACAAATAAGAAAACAAAAACTACAAAAATACTTTCTATTCAAAAATATAAACTTTAGGGGGGAGTAATTAAAATTGTGATCATTATATATAGTTGTTTCCTTCTTAAAAATATAAAATAAGAAAATTGACTATGTTGGTGCATAAGTTATATCATAGTACCTCAATGTATGTAGATATCTGGAAGCACAAAAGTCCAAGATTAGTCAACACTAGGAAACTTTAATCACATTTGGTGTTCAATTCAATCCAAGCAAGAATTGACAAGCCAAATTATTAGTTAGAAAACTTCATAAATATCAAATCAACAAACTCATCTTCATAACAATCAAAATCAGAAGGCACATCTTCATAAAAGTCAGAAATCAGGTCAAAATAGCCAAATTATTAACTGCAGAATCATTAATTTTTGACAAGTTCAAAACTTAATGTGGGTAAGAGCATTGGTTAATGCGGGTGAAGGTAACTCAAACATATAACCAATGTAGGTAATAGTTTTGATTTAAGGAAAACTCAAGTGAAATTAATGCGGCAACTTAGTTCTTCCGCATTTCATTCAATACAAATACGTACAACAAGTTTTGAAGTATGGAAAACTTACGCGGACAAATTTGTTTTTCCGCATTTGTTTATGCGGTTAACTTTTGTTCTTCCGCGTTTATTTATGCTGACAACTTTGCTCAACCGCATTTCTTAAAATGTGTGTGATCAATGCTGACAAACTTTGTTGTGTATTTGTATCAAAAATAAATAATATGTGTGCTTATACTCTTCTATCATGATGGTTGAAGATCAGGTTATGCGAACAGCTTAAGTGTTCATTAGCATTTGTTGAAGTAAATACCGACAAGTAAAAATTGTCTATCGCATTTGCTACATTAAACAATTGCTAACAGATTTGTTCTTCCGCATTGGTTACAATACAAATGTTTTGCAAAGTTAAAATATACGCATTTGCTACAATGCACAAAGGCTGACAAGTTTTATACTTCTGTATTTGTTACTGGCAACAACTGTTGATTAGTTTTATACTTTCGTATTTGCTATAGTGTGATCCTCCGCATTTGTTTAGAAACTTGTAAAGTTTGTAAAAGCAATTAATTTGACTATTTAAACAGATTACAAAGGGTCATTTAATACTTTTCAAAATTGAGAGACTTTAAAGTACGACGAGCAGTTTTCTCTTTGATTCTTTATCCATCTTCAACATTATCTCTTATAAACTGATTCTAGTGTTCATTCTACATCTTTTCTCCTAGATTTCGAAGTATCAAAATATGGTGATAATCTGTGGACTTCATGACCTAAACCGTCGAACACATGATGAACTTAGAACCCTTGGTAAGAATAATATAAATTTAACCTCTAACTAAGGATTGTTAGACATTTTCTAGTGCAATGAAACCAATGATGATGAAAATAACAATGAACAAGTGATTCTCAAACCATAATTTCATCGCATGAACATGGTAACACGAAAATGAAAATGTCGAAGTCAAAACTTACTTTTTAGTGTTAACATACATCTCAAAACAGAAAAAATCATCAAAATCAAAGATTAAACACAAAAAAAATCGGTCATTCATTACAAAATCAAGTTAGGTCAAAAAACTCTATGTAACAATACCTATGATTTTTCAATTTGACCAAACAAAGTCAAAATAAAATCAGTCACCTTGACTTCAACTATGAAATATGATGAATATGAGTCAAATACAAACTCATATGCTTCTAATGCAGTATCATTGACTAATCTCATGTGGAGCAAGCTCCATAATGTCAATGGTTATCTTGACCTTGATGTACCCAAGGCTGAGGGTCTAAGAGACATGATTAGATTCATATCTACCACCTGAGTTGCTCATGCCATTACAGTTGGACCTATTATCTATGAGAACTTCATAAGGTCTTTCTGGAGTACTGCAGAGGTGGCATGTATTGATGGTTTTAAGACTATCTCTGGAAAAGTATCTGTTGATCTCACCTTATCTATCACTGAACAAACTGTGAGACAGTGTCTACAGATTGGTGATGATAATGATACTCCTTTGGAACTTGAATATGATAAGATCATGACTTTCTTTGTAAACATTGGATATGAAGGAGGATTTGAAGGCAAACAGATAGTCAAAGGGTTGGTTGATCTATAGTGAAGATTTCTTATACACCTATTCCAACATTGCCTATCTAAGAGGAAGACAGGCTGGAATGACATCCCTATCACGACTCACAGCTATTTGTGCTCTATGTATAAACAGGCCATTTAACATGTCAGCTTATGTGTTTAATGGCCTGGTACAAACATTCATGAGGGAAGAAGGCATATGTTACTATTACCTAAGATTCTTGCAGTGCTTCATCAATGAAGCCTTTCTTGAGATAGTGCCTGAAGGACTAGTGATGGATATCCCACACTACAATGCATGTCCTATAAGTACATTAGAAAAGAGATCCCAGGAACTTCTTTCAATGGTCCATGGATGTTGCAGCAGATTAATCAAGAAGAAGTAATTGATGATCATGAAAAATAAGTAGCTCCTGCTGATGCGCATGATGATGAAGAAGAACAACAAGATGCTACTAATCAACAACAAGTTGATGAGCATACTGAAGAAGATCAAGAAGGACAAAGGCCAGTGTTAGCACAGGTGGATGTAGGTGGTGATCTTCACAATGGGCCTTCAGTTCATGAAGCTGACATTGCATCCCCATTTGCACCATCTCCTATACATTCTCCTCATATATCTCCTGTTCATTATCACATATCTTACCCATTTATCTATCTCCTACTACTACTGAACCTGTTGAGTCTGATGAATCTACCAGCTCTTTAGAGGACTTCAAGTCATCTTCGCACGAAAAAGATCACAACATTAAGATGCCTGTGAGACAAGCTCTATCTAAAGCAGGTCCTTCTAAAAATTATACTTAATCAGAAGTCAACTGGCCTGATGAGAAAGATGAGATGATTTAGAGTTGTGGTGAAAGTGGCTTAGATGGAGAAACTCCTTGACAGAATATCTGGTATTATCGGAGACTGACTTTTGGAGTTGGATAAAAAGGAGAAAGAACTCAAAGAGCTTAGAGAAAAATATGAGATTAAAAAGAAAGAAAAGGATAATGAGATAGACAGACTAAAAGTTGCTATATGACAAGCTAAATATTAGATTAGTGGGCATGTGGATACTGCTACTCTACAGATGATTGCCATGGAAGAAGAATAGAGCATGCTTCAAGTTCAAACACATATCATTACTATCTGCAGAAACAAAATTAAGGCTTTGACAAAGAGAATCTCAAAATTGGAAATGTTGATCAGGATCAAGCAAGAAATTGCCAAAGAATAGGAAGATAGAGGTGATGATTCTAAGAAGGAGAAGAGGGATGACAGTGATAAAGAAGACGATGATAGTGATCAGGTGAGAGTGATGACAATGACTGTAACTCTCCACCTACAAAGAAATCAAAGACAAATGGGCTATTAGAAGAGACAGAACCCAGTGAGGTAGGAGAAGAAGATGAAAGTTTGGCTATAGTCGTGTATTCTGGTCAAACATTTGAAGAAACTCATGATGACGAATTTGACTTGAGAGACATGATTAAAAATGGATAGTTTCTCAACTGAAGAATTTATTATTGATGATGAGTTTGGGAGTTTTTAAGAGACCCAAGACCTCTACTAATCATA
Source organism: Flaveria ramosissima (assembly GCA_025215565.1). Classification (NCBI taxonomy): domain Eukaryota; kingdom Viridiplantae; phylum Streptophyta; class Magnoliopsida; order Asterales; family Asteraceae; genus Flaveria; species Flaveria ramosissima. The sequence goes on from CM046035.1 coordinate 40,017,685, forward strand.
AAGTAGTAATTCCTCATTCTATAGTGCAATTGGAGAAAGAGTTGAGTCTTCAGATTGTACCTACTGTCTCCTGGACTATTGAGCAAGAAGAAGCTGGTGAACAAGAGAAAGAAAGAAAGAATCGGAAGCATTTGTTTCCACTTCATTTGATCCCGTGCTCATACTTATTTCCGAAAGAGAAAATACTTATCTAAGAAGGCTAAAGGGAAAAGGCATGTAGAGGAAGATAAGTCAGTTAAAAAAAAACCAGAAAGATGATCCTAGAAGCCTTGCTGCAATAGCTGAATTTCTTGAAGAACATGAACAGGATGAGGAACAACTAAAGAAAAATATGAAATTTGTAGACTTAGAATAAGGGGAGATGGGAGGTTACCTAGTTGATGAACTAATGGTAAAAGACAGTCCAGTGAAGGTGAATCTTTAATGGAACAAATGGTTGAAAGGCACAAACTAATGATTGATGATTAAAGCAATGTATTGATCAATCACGATTGTCATGCTAATAAAGTGTTTGGAATGACTTATGAAGCCATGGTGGAAGAAGAGACTAAGCAAAAAAAACTTCTTGACCCTTCATTTGGTGACTAAGTATGAGAAGAAAAGACTCAAGTCACCTGTTTCATTATATTAAACTAATCTCAATGTCTAAAGCTCCACAATCACGATATCCGGATCCTTATAGTAAGACTGACAGGGAAATGGAGGATTACCTCTCTGAGCAAGGCTACACCAAAAGAGAACTTGGAAATATGAAGACGAATTTCCTTCGAGATGCAATCCTCAGATTGATAATGACTAAAGAAAGATTGAAGAAGTTAGAAAAGGAGATTGTAAGCAGAAAGCCCAGGACAAGGGTATCAGCCCAGGACATCCAGCTCACTCCAAAAGATCATGATGTGTTGGCACCCGTACTTCACATGAATCCTGAGTAGTTTATTGAACCTCACAACTGAAGCTACAAGAAGGGCTAACAACCTCATAAATGATTCATGTGTGTCTACTCCACATGGAAAAGTAGATGTAAAAATCATTGCCTAGAAGTATGACAGTGACTAAAACATGTTCATGGTTAAAAGGATGTCAAAGCTTGTTCAATTTTGACAGAGTACAGTACTCTGGTAAACTCCTTGCAGATTCATGACCTAAAGGAACTAGTTGATTTGGAGCTGATAAATCATAAAGCTATGTACAAAGGATATGAATTTGAAGACATACTGGGGATGTTCAAAAGAACAAACAACTACAAATCTCTGAAAGCTATATGTATAAGGAAAGACAAATCATTTCAGAATCATCTAGAGAAGAAATAGAAAATAAAAGGGGCTGGGGAGTTAGTATTTCTAGAACTAAATGTAAAGCCAACAGAATTCTTAAGGGGAAAGATGGTAGCTGGAACTCACACGACTAAACCAATCTCCAATGTGTTTTATGATGAGAAAACATATGAGTTGATTATTGAAAGAAAGTGGGGAGGAAAGGAAGTAGCTAAAATCCGATTGTTCAGTGGATATGAGGTAAGATTATTAGATGAATCCTATATCCACTACATCTACACAAGACATTTTCGGGAGATTAACAACAAGCTTGGAGAGGTAGACATGTACTTCTTCCTAAAATGTATCAAGATTCTTCACATGGCTTATGATCGGGTAAACTCCAAAACAGAACAGAGAAAGATGAAAAAGACTCCTCTCCAGTTAGGGAACATTGTTAAGCTAGAGGTTGATGCTGAAGGATCCTTGCTGATTCACAGGGATGGTTTGTCAACTGTATCTGTTTGGGAGTTTATATCCTTGAGGCAGATGCCTGTGGAAGCTATGTACACAATGAGCCAAATAAAGATCTATGTACTAAGTAGAGACAAGATGGTTGAGGTAAGGGATGTTTCTAATATGATCAAAGCCATCTTGGATCCAACATTGGCAGACCCGAGTGCAGCTCCAGCAGAAGACCCTGAAGAATCTTCAAACCACATCCATCGTCAAACCCTTGAAGTACTTAGGCTGTATAATCCTTAGGGGGAGTATTGTTAGACCCTCAAAAGATCATACATGCCAATTCAAGAGGTGGTTAATGGTTGTTCTGCTGGTAAACTCCCACAAGTCCCAGAAGATATACGGGTGAATACTGTTGGAAAGAAGACAATTGTTGGCTATCCGAATTTGTGTATGTGAATGACCATAGAACAAATGCTGACAGGTGTTGTTCATCTACATATACAAATGCGGATAGCCTTAAACAAATGATTTCAAGGGTTTGTTCATCCGCATTAACTAATGCGGATGCACAGAAGACAAATGCGCCAAGTGTTTGTTCATCCCGTTTATCAATGCTGATGACCAAACATTAATGCGGAAGTCAAGGAAGAAATGCTGCTGAAGAACAAGACATTCGCATAGTCAATAGAAGAAATGCTGATTAGGTTTGTACATAGACTAGAGAATTCTTATGTATAGTTTCAGGGTAGTTTAGTTATTTTGTACAGGCCGTTTGTCAACCTATAAATAGAATAGAAAACCCTACTTTGAGACATCTAGAATATTAGAATCTTTGATAGCCATATGTTTCAGAGGTGTCAAGCTATTGTTTCCTATTAAAACCCTAGCATTCATTGTAACTTATTTACCTTAATAATACAAAGCATTTATGAGTATATTCAGCATTCAATTATCTGTGATTGTGTAATTCTGCTACATAAATACCGACTCAATCATCATATTTGATCCTTGTTGATTCATATGAACTAAGAATATCATTCTCACACCCAGTCAATCATCAACCATTAGTGCCAATGTAACACCCCGAAAAGTCAAAATGAGTCATTAAGGATAATGGGCTTAATTATTGGGTATTTTAATAAGGTAAAGAAATGGTCATGGGCTAAATTAGGCTTATTGGGTAGTGGCCTAAGGGAGGATTAAAGGCCCATAATCAGCCCTTAAGCACCCAAACCAGCCTTTATCTTCCTCATTGCAACCCTAGCCACCAAATTCATAGAGAGAGAAAGTAGAGAGAGAAAGTGAAAAAAACTCAAGATTTGAAGCTTCCAAGGTTAAGAGATTGAAGATCTGGGTGTTGGAGCATCAAGACCTAAGAAATAAGCAACAAATCCAGGTAAGAATCGACCTCTAAACCCTTCTGTAGATCAATCCCGGATTCTAGGGTTTTGGGTTTTGAAAGTTGCAAAGAATCGCATAAAGGTCACATTTTTACGTATGAAAACATGTATAAAGCTTAGATTTAGCCTCATGGATGATAAACTAAGAGATTAGACGTAAAAAACTTATGATTTGGGTTAAAAACGGGCTGGTTCGTAATTTTTATGCGATCTGCGAAACTGTATATGCATCTAGCGAATTTGCATATTCAATCAGCAAAACTATGAGGACTTCCTGCGAAACTATAGTTTCGCAGGTAGTTTCGCAGACATGGTTTTCCAACAAAAGTTGGGAGAAACTGGCAGCGAAACTAGCAGCGAAGATGCCAGCAAAACTGTCAGCAAAGATGCTAGCGAAACTAGCAGCGAAACTGCTGGTGAAACTAGCAGCGAAACTTTTGGCGAATCTAGCTGCGAAATTGCTGATCTTGCAGCGAAATTAGCAGCGAATTTAGGCAGAAATTAACCCCTTTAAGTGTTAGCTTATCTGCAGGCTGTGTAGAATGATCCTAGCCTTGTAAGCTTAGCTTAGACGTTATTCGTGGTATCCAGGTGAGTTCTAGATCCCCTATTTATAAGTTTTCCATGTTTTGGGTTATTATGCATACTAAATATACGTTTTTAAATGACCAAGATTTTAAGGGGTTTTAACAGGAAGAACGATTTTCTATGAGTAAGTGTTCTATATAAATCATTAAATATAAAACTTTTTCGCACTGACCTGACAGCCCGCCCCTAGCCAGGGGCGTGCCCCTTGGACCCCACTAGGGGCTGCTGCCCCTAGGACCCCGCTGTTAGGGGCTGCCGCCCCGAACCCCCGCTGTCCCGCGGAGGGTTGGTTATGTTTTATGATGACTAGTACTTGGTAGGTTGTGTGTACTTATTAAGTTAAGTATTATATAATAAAATGGAAGATGACTTATAAGGTGAAAACTAATGTTACCCCCGGGCCCGTTTCATGATGTAAAGTCTTGCAAGCACTATGATAGACTTCACTTATGTGGGTCTGATGTATGATGATGGATCTATATTCATGAGCGGGCTATGTGCCTTGCAGTGTGGATCAACTGTCGGGGGTTAGGTACCGTATTCATGTGTACCGACAAGGATTGACATTTGTTGTCGATTAACATGGAGCTCTTGCTTTTTGCAATCTCGTTTATGATGAAAGTGAAAGATAATGAACATGCTTATTATGATGCAAGTAATGTTATATACTATGTTGTATGCATGGTCATTATATGGAGGATAAAGTTTATATTTTATTATATTATTTAAAAACTAGAACTCACTCAACGAAGCTGACTTTTATGCATAATAGTTGGCAGGTAAACGCTGATGCTGAGGATGGCACACGAAGCTACTTGGGGAGCTATGGATGGCATTACTGTTATGAAATCTTTATTATAATTTAAGAACAAGTAACATTTTTGTTTGCAATTAAAGGACAAATGTATGAGTACAATATAATTTCCAAGTTTCTAATGAATGTCTATTTAATTCCGCTGCAATTTTGATTATTAAAGATTGATTTTATGCTATGATTAACCAACAGTGAGGTTTTCCAGGAACGGGGCCTTACAGCCAAGGTATCAACGCATGAACATACCTAACTCATTCTCCCCCACATCCTTTATTTCATTCATCTTGTATCCTGAACTAATCCATTATTTTGACAGTCTTCTCTCATCATTTCAAGTTCATTCAATATCCCACACACTTATCTTAGACCCTATCACACCAAGGTAACCCATTATTACTCGAAAAACACGCGAAATATCGTGTTTCATCACAGAAGCTTTAAATAGAAGGCAAGTGACAGTGGAGGTTGATTCTTTAGATCCCATTACAAGAAGATAGGTATCATTCTTTCTCGGAGCTCGCATGAGCACCATCTCCCCAGGAATAGCAAACCCGGATTTTAGAAGTAGACACTCATTGGAGAGAAATACAACCGGAATGTCTTCATCATATGTCTGAGAGATGCTCAAAAGATTGAATGCAAGCTCTGGCACAAAATTGACTTTCTCGAAAGTGAGAGAACCATTTGATATCTCTCCTTGGCCAAATCATCTTACCACCATTTTTGTCAATAGCAAAAGCCACATACTGCAGGACCGGTGAAGGGTATGCACTTACAACATAACAACACAATGAAGAGAGTTACTTATCAAATTTAACATATCAAATAGGGAAGTGGTTAACTTAAGTGAAAGATGCTAAGAACGCAAGTAAAAATGAGACAAAACAAGATAGCAAACAACACAAGTATTTGGTTTTCAAGAATGTTGTATATTGCTTCTCAAGTTCTATTACAAATTTTACAAAGCATACGATGGAAAGTTACAAGTACTTGAGATACTTTATACTGCATCCTATAGCCGGCCATACTTTGAAAGCTAGCTGGATACATAAACTAGATAACAAAATCAAATGTAGATTCAAAAGGCAGGTTGCCTTTTGACTAGTGACTATGACATGCCATGCTCACATCCTAATTACAAAAAGGACAAAAGTACATAAAGTAGAAAGCACAGACTCAAGATCTCAATGTACAGTTACCAAAAGCGTGGACCTTTTCACCAACTCATGTAAGTTGGTGACTAAACAGAGTTGCAGCGAAAAGGTGGTCCCACTTTATGGTAAAGTACATCAGATAAAAGCATGTCTCTAAAAGTCTTCGGAAGAAATCTGTCTTCACTCTTTGGCTTCGGAAGACTTTGTCTTTGAAGATTCAAAAGACTTCGCTTTTGGCTTCGAAAGACGTTGGTCTTGCTTTCGGAATATTTACACTTAGAATATTTCTAGTGCAAGGTGTAAAACTTCCGAAGCATTACTACTTCTGTTCTTCAGTGCATGCATGTAGAGAGACTTTGGATGTTTTGGCTGCATCAAACTTATAGGAATCCTTACAAACTCCCCCTAGGCTGATGCTACCAAAAAAATTGAAGATCTTCAGCTTTTGACAGTCCTTACAAACTCCCCCTAGGCTGATGCTGTCAAAAGCTGAAGATCTTCAAATGTTTTGGTAGCATCAGCCTAGGGGGAGTTTGTAAGGACTCCTATAAGTCTGATGCAGCCAAAACATCCAAAGTCTTTCCGCATGCATGTACTTTAGTACAGAAGTAGAAATGTTTCAGATGTTTTACACAATGCACTAAAAATATTCTTTGTGTAAAATCTTTCAAAGCCAAGACCAACATCTTCCTTAAGCCAAAAGTGAAGTCTTTTGACGCTTAAAGACAAAGTCTTCCGAGCCAAAGAGTGAAGACACATTTCTTCCAAAGACTTTTAGATACATGTTTTTATCTGATGTATTTTACCAAAAAGCTGGACCACCTTTTTGCTGCAACTCTGTTAAGTCGCCAACTTACATGATTTGGTGAAAAGGTCTATGCTTTTGGTAACTGTACATTGAGGTCTTTAGTATGTGCTTTCTACTTTATGTACTTTTATCTTTCTTGTAATATATTAGGATGTGAGCTATGGAATGTCATAGTCACTAGTCAAAAGGCAATCTGGCTTTTGACTTTACATTTGATTTTGTAGTTGTCTAGTCTTATGTATCCAGCTGGCCTTCAAAGTACGGCCGGCTATAGGATGTAGTATAAAGTATCTAAAGTACTTGTAACTTTCTTTCCATGCTTTGTAATACTTTTAAAAGAACTTGAGAGCAATATTCAACATTCTTGAAAACCAAATACTTATGTTGTTTGCAATCTTGTTCTTTCTCATCTTTACTTTTGTCCTTAGTATCTTACTTATTAATTAGCAGTTCCCTATTTGATCTGTTAAGTGTTCTAAAGAACTCTCCTCATTGTGTTGTTGTGTTGTAAGTGACCACCCTTAAACGGTCCTGCATTTGGTATCAGAGCATTCCAGGCTCTTGATTATAAGATCTCACCATCTTAAGATCCCTCACACACACAAAATACTTAACAACTCAAATGGCAGCTATTACTAAAGCTGATATGGAAACTGGAACTATGACAAAGTCTCCACTGATCACTCCAGAAGACTTTGATACTTGGTGTCAAAGAATGGAAGGCTTTATTAAGTCTCAAGACTCCGGGATGTGGGACTCTGCTATTCAAGGACCTTACATACAAAGCACATCTTCAGCTGCTGCTGCTGAAGGTGGTATGATTCCAAAGGCTGTGGCTGATTATTCTGATGAAGATAGAAAAAGAATAGAGATTGATCAGAAAGCCATGACAGGCCTTCAAACTGCTCCTCCAAACTCCATCTACAAGGGCTTCAAGAAGTGCAAAACTACCAAGCAACTATGGGAGGCACTGAAGCTCATGTATGAGCGGTCCAATGAAGCTAAGGAGAACAAGAAGGACCTCCTAAAGCAGTAGTTTGAAAACTTCATCTTTAAAGCAGGGTGAAACCATGACTCAACAATACTTCAGGTAAGTTGAAATTGTGGATACTCTAATAGATGTTGGAGTAACTCTTGAGAACAGGGACATTGTGAGGAAGTTCATGTCCTCTCTTCCTAGACAATGGACACATTACTGTGTTGTTATCAAGAGGACTGAGAACCTTAAGACTCTTACCCTTACAGAGTTGTATGTTATTCTTAATGGATACCAGATGAAGTAACTGAGTTCAGCCCTCCATGTGGTTGAAAGGGAAAGCATTGAACCACAACATTATCTTATATGCTACCCTGACAACTCACAAAAGGGTCCTTTCATCACCTTCCCAGTGACTCCTAAAGAAAGCCACACTCAAGGAAGTCCATTCCAAGAGACAAGTTCTTCTCATGCTTTTGTCTCTGCTGATAAGAGCACATGCAACTTTTCTTCACCCATTAAGACCTGGACTATATCCATCCACATGATCTGGAGTACATGGAGATGGTTCAGCAGATGGCTCTTCTCACTCATAGAGCCAAGAAGTTCTACTAAAGGACATGGAGGAAGTTTCCAAGTAATGCAGCCAGTGGAAAGTTTGGGTTAGATAAAAGCAAAGTGAAGTGTTACAACTGTAACCAGATGGGACACTTTGCAAGGGAGTGTAAGGCACCAATGACCAGTGGTGGCCAAACATAAGCCAGACAAAACTACACTGATAGAGCTCCCCAGAATGAGAAGCCAAAGAAGCAAGTTGCAGTTGCTGTTGAAGAAGGAGCCTTTGACTTGAGCTTTCAGGTCGAAGATGCATGTCAAAACCAAGCGCTCATGGCAGACAATGATGAAGCCAAGGTATTGGAACATCTTTGTACTGCTGAATGCATTGCTAAAGTAAATAGATACAGGTCTTATAACTTAGAGATGAGATCTGATCTTGAGTCCTTAAATATCTGAAAAGCTGATTTTAATATAGCTGAAGATGGTTATAAACTGAAAATAGAGGATTTAGAGAAAACCATTTCAACTCTTAAACATGAGCACACCAACTAAAGGACTCAGATCAAAGACCTGATTAATAACTTGACTGAATGCCAGGCTGAGCTTGTGATCGGCAAAGCCAGGACAGAAAATGTGTTCTTGAAGAAGAGACCTTCAAGAACATAATATCCTCATCCTTGCATGCAAAAGTTTGTTATCAAAAGAAGCAGGGACTCGGATCTAGTGAGATAGCTCCTTCACACACAATCTTGTCAGTAAGATCTCCTAGGTGTGGAACTTGTGAAGATGAGCTTCCCCATAGACCCCTTGACTGAAGAGGATGAAGAGGAGACGGTGAAGAATGGCTCTGAGAAGAATGAAGAAGAGCATTCTAAGAAGGGTCACCATCTCTTTGAGGAGAGTAAAGCTATTGGGATGACCAAGTCCAAAATAAAGAACTTGATCAGGAAGGCCAAGAGAAAATCCAAGAAGGCTCAAGAGATCAAGGCCACCTTCAACTCTGCACAGAAACAAGTCTTCATCTCTGCAAGATTTGAGGTGGTTAAGGCTGAAGACACAAACTTGAATTCCAATAACAAGAGTTCTAGTTCATGTCCAAATCATCTCATCATCAAGAAGAAGGTTGATCCGTTATGAACCACTACTATACAACCTGAACCATCCAGCTCCAAAGCTAGTTTTATCCCTATAAGAATTACCACAACCTCTGCAAAGATGAAGATGGAAAAGGAAAGTGCTCAAGTTCAGCCTCGTTCACAAAAGAAGACTCCTAGAAGAAAGTAAATGGACTGTGTCATTTGTGGGGGAGTACTTCTCATCTTGCTAAAGATTGTGTTTACAAATCAAAGAGTACTCTCCACATGACCAAGAAAGAAACTTCTAAGAGTTTGGAGAAGAAGAACCAAGCTTCAGAAGGAAAATCTTTTTATTTCGGAAGCTCGAAAATGAAGAAGAAGATAAGTGGAAACTTGCTTCGGAAGAAAAAGAAAATTGGTCTCGGAAGAAAGGAATACTTCCAAAGCACTAAAGTCTGCTGCAATGAAAGTAAGATCTTCCAAGGTCCAGTCATCAAACATTCCAAAGTCAACAAAACTTTCGAAGTGTTGAAGGTCAAGTCTAAGCTTCAAAGGTGGTGTGGAAGTCAAAGCAAGATCCTCAAAACATGACTATAGGATCAATTACTGTTGCATTGTCTTCAACTTCTTTTGATGAGCCCAAGACAAATAGGGCTTGCGTATCCAAATGTAACTAACCATCTCTCTTATGCAAGAACAGCTCAAGACAAACAGAAATGTGTGGATCATTTATAGTGGCTATTCCAAGCACATGACAGTTAATAGGTCACTACTCCAAAAGTTTGAAAGAATTGATGGATGATCAGTTGCTTTTGGAGGAGATGTAGAAGGTTACATTACAGGAAGGGGCAGGGTCACAAATGGTTAGCTTAGCGTTGAGAAGGTAAACTTTGTCAAGGAGCTTAGGTACAATCTTTTAAGTGTATCCTAATTTTGTGATTAAAGTCATAACATGCTCTTTACTGAGCATGAGTGTATTGTTCTCAGGCCCAGGGTGGTCATTCCTCATGAGCATATCCTGCTCAGAGCCCCCGGGAATTGGAACATGTACAAGATGGATTTTCAAGAAACATCACCCTAAGGAGAAGTTTCATGATTTCTATCTAAAGCAAATAGTGATGAGTCTTTTCTCTTGCATAAAAGAATGTGCCATGTAAACTTTAATACAAGTGATGACCACTGCGTTGCATGCTTGAAGGGGAAGCAACACAAGGTATCTCACAAGCCAAAGGAAAGAAACTCCATCACTACTCCCCTACACTTATTACATATGGATCTCTTTGGCAACACCAGTTTAATGAGACTAGGAAGGACCTCTTATTGTTTAATGATCACATATGACTTTACAAGATTCACTTGGGTCTTCTTTCTTAGAACTAAGGATGAAACCCTAGTGATTCTGAAGAATTTCATCTTAAAGATTGAGAATCAATGTGATCACAAGGTCAAAACCATAAGATTTGATCAAGGTACTGAATTTAAGGACCAAATCCTTGACACATTTTGTGATGAAAAAGGTATTACAAGACAATATAGTGCTCCCAGGACTCCTCAGCAAAATGGTGTTGCTGAGAGGAGAAACAGGACACTAATTGAAGCTGCAAGAACTATGTTGTCTGACTCTAAACTGCCCATCACCTTCAAGGCGGAGGCAGTGAACACTGCTAGCTATGTGCAAAACAGAGTTTTAGTAGTTAAGACACATGGTAAGACTCCTTATGAACTTTGGCAAAAGAGGAAACCTTTCATTGGTTTTCTCAGGTCATTTGGATGTCCTTGCACCATCTTGAATACCATAGATCAAATTGCCAAGTTTGCTAAGAAATCAGATGATGGACATTTTATTGGATACTCTCTCAAGCTAAGGCTTATAGAGTATACAATCTCAAAACTAGAGTAGTTGAGGAGTCAGCCAACATGACTTTCAATGAGCACACTCCCAGTGTGAAAGGTTTTGGTCCTGATTGGCTATTTGATCTTGATTTAATTACTAATTGTTTTAACAAATCTTGTGAGCATGTTTCAGGATCCACAGATATACTACCTACAGGTGATCCTGACCCAAGATTTGAGCTGAGAAGACCTTCAAGCTACACAACTTCAGCTCCAGTGGTAACTAATCCTGCAAATGAAGTTTCTACCAGCACATCAATGAAAAATCCTGCTGATACTTTTGGGGTGCCTTCAATTTCCAGCTTAGAGGCACAAAACTCAGATGAAGGAGCTTCAAATGTAGGTGAAATGGTGGTGGTCAAAGTGATCAAGAATTTCTTGATGCTAACAACCACTCCATTGAAGACAACATCAATAATGTCACACACTCATTGGATCAAGTCAATGTTGATAAGTGTCCTGATGTGGAGGGTGAATCCTCATTGCCATATCAAAATTTCTCTAATTTAAATTTATCTAAGCAACTTGGTGTGATCCCTCAACTAAGGATCCATAAGTCTCACCCTACCACAAACATCATTGGAGATGTTGATTCAGGGGTAAGAACAAGAGGACAAATCCATGATGCAAATGTTTGTCTTCACTCTTGTTTCTTATCCCAGATCCAGCCAAAGAAGATTGATGATGCTCTAAAGAATGGAAGTTGGGTTGAAGCTATGCAAGAAGAGCATCTTCAATTCAAAGGCAAAAGGTTTGGAACCTATGTCCTCTTCCTCAAGGGAAGACTACCATAGGAACCAAATGGGTGTTCAGGTATAAGAAGGATGATAAAGGACGTGTCATCAAGAATAAGGCAAGACTAGTTGTTCAAGGGTATACTCAAGAAGAAGGAATTGACTACACAGATTTTTGCTTCTGTAGCAAAACTTGAAGCTGTCAGGATATTCCTAGCTTTTGTTGAATCCAAGAATTTCAAGGTCTACCAACTTGATGTCAAGTGTGCTTTTCTCTATAGGATGATTGATGAAGAGGTGTATGCCAGACAACCACCTGGGTTTGCAGATTTGATCATCCTGATTATGTCTGCAGGCTTGATAAAGCTCTATATGGCCTGCACCAAGCACCAAAGAAGTGGTATGAGACTCTATCTCAGTATCTCTATCAACATGGCTGCAAAAGGGATACTATTGATGGAACTCTCTTCATCAAAGGAACATGAATTGACATAATGCTAGTTCAAGTATATGTAGATGACATTATATTCGGGTCAACCAATCCAAAGCTCTCCAAAGAGTTTGAGAAGCTAATGAAGGATAGGTTTGAAATGAGTGCCATGGAGGAACTCAATTTCTTTCTAAGAATTCAAGTGAAGCAATGTAAAATGGCACCTTCGTAAGTCAGTCAAAGTATGTACAAGACATACTTAAAAGATTCAACATGACTGATTGTAAGGTTGCTAAGACACCCATAGCCAGAAACTACTCCCTTAGACCTGATCTTGAGGGGGAGTGTGTGATGAACATCGCTATAGGGAAATGATTGGGTCTCTTATGTACGTCATAGCTAGTATGCCTAATATCATGTTTTCTACATGTATTTTGTGCACGATATCAAGCCAACCCCAATATGTCACACATGGTCACTGTCAAGAGAATTTTAAGTATCTCAAAGGTGCTCCATCACTTGGCATTTGGTATCCAAAGAATTCTAACTTCAAATCTGTATGCTTATACAGATAGTGACTATGGTGGATGCAACATGACTGCAAATTCTACATCTGGTGGATGTCAATTTCTTGGTGGAAGGATAGTCTCTTGGCAATGCAAGAAACAATCTTGTGTCTGCATCAACTACTGAAGCTGAATACATTGTTGCTGCAAGCTGCTGTGCTCAAGTGCTTTGGATTCAGAATCAGATGTTGGACTATGGATTTAACTTCAAGGAGACTCCCATCCACATAGACAACAATAGTGGTATCTCTATCACAGAGAATCCTATGCAACACTCAAGGACAAAGCACATCAACATCAGGTATCATTTGATTAGAGATAACTTTGAAAAGGGATTAATCAAACAAGTCAAAGTTAACACAAATGAACAATATGCTGAGCTGTTTATCAAAGCTTTTGATGAACAGAGATTCAAATATATTGTATCAGCTATTGGGAAGATTAACTTTGTGTAGCTTTTCTTAAAACTTAATCATATTATTTTAAAACATGTGTGTCCTAAATTGTCTAGTTTATCACCTTCATAAGCCCTTGCTCTCTATGGAAGAAAAATCTTTTTGAAAGATATTCCTTAGATTTTTTAACTTTTTGATCGTTTTATCCTTTGGAAGATTTATAATTACCTTCGGAAGAAACTTATGTCTTATAAAACAAATAACTACTTCACTAGATTTACCTTCAGAATAAATTTCCGAAATATCTTCCGAAGATTAAAATTAACTTAAGTACTTATATGTTTTCAAAGAACAATTTTCTTCTGAAATCAATTTACCCTTGGAATTTTTTATTCTTCTTAGAATAAAAAACTCTGAGTAATAAATCTCTTCCGAAGCAAAATTCTCAAAAACCTTTGGAATATCTTCCAAAGCCATTTTGCATTCAAAAGTTTTCCTTCAGAACATTCGAAGCAAAATAACCTTCGGAAGATTTCTCGACTTCCAAGAAAACTACTTTTGGGCAAAAGTAAACTACTTTTTTAGAGGTGGGACCGACATCCAGATTTCAAAGTTTATCCTCTTTCATTAACTTTGTTTTAAATCCATTTCATATATATACCTAACGGTTCCCCCCACTTTCATTATCTTCTTCATCTGAACTATTCCTCTAACCTAAATTTACCCAAACCTCCTTTTTCTTCACCTTCCCTCACCATTAAGCTTTTCAAAATGGCCAATCTAAATCGCAGAAACAATCCTGATTTCTCCATGCAACTTCACAGGCAGCACAACCAGGTTGCTCTGTTGAACTCTAAGAAAGATGATAATTTCTCAGAGTTTGCTATTTTCTAGCTCTATCCAACTACTTCACCTCCTTAACCATTGATCCTACTCTCTATGAGGATCATCTGCTTTAATTTTGAAGACCTGTGAAGAGGTCATCATAGATGGGGAGAAGGCATTGTCTGCCACAGTGCAGGCGAGGACTATCTTCATCACTCTGGCCATCATCAATACTCATCTTTAGCTGGATGATGAAGAAGGTGAGATGTCCTTCCAAAAGGAAGTTGTTAGTCATTCCTTTGAGCAGATGGGCTATGAGGGAGATTTCTCTGTAAAGACCTTCAGGAAAGAGAAGGTCTCATCCCAGTGGAAGTACCTGCTACATATGGTTATCCAGAGCTTGTCCAACAAGCATGAAGGGTGGGACCAGATTCATAAGGATCTCTCCTTCATAGTGCATGGAATGGTCAGGGGGTCAACTTTAGGTTCAGTTTGTATATACAAATTTGCTTACAAACATGGACTCCTTATAGTATTACATGTTTCCTAGATATGTTCAATACATTCTCAACTGTAAACTGGGCTCACAGTTTAGGGGAACAGGTAATATTCTTAAATTGGGACAGATGAAGTCCGACATCTTTAAAATCATGAAGAAGCCAGTTGTAGGCTTCTATAGGGTAAAACTAGCCATTGTCCCTAAAATGTTAGAGCTCATTGCTTAAGGTGACAACCTAGCAACACAAGGTAGTGTTGAACCCACACCTTCTATCTCTCAACCACCAAAAAGGCCTCAAATCACCCTCATCTACAAAGAATGTCCAAACAAACTCCTGCTCAAGCTATTGAGCTTGTGCAGGACCCCATATACTCCCATACATACATAAGTTATACTAGAGCTCCCACTTCTCCTGAGGAGCAAACCACTCCCATTTTTTCAAGGATCAGTGCTGAGGTTCCTTATGCTTGGCCTGATGAGCTCACTAGCCCACTTCCTTAAGCCTTTACTCTGATTCTCAACTCTCAAGGGAACAACCTTCAGGGGACAGTTACCATCCCCAGCCTATAGACTTGAACCAACCTATTCCTAACCTTGAGTTCTATACTGATGAAGACATAGGTTTCAGTGAGTACCATGAGTCTCTCTACTCTTCCCCTAATCAAAGAGAGATGAGTGCTCATGAGTCTCTTATGTCTAGCCCACATCAGTCATCCATTACTGGGGTGGACCTTTCTGAAATATTCAGGAGATCCATATGGAAGAGGCTCTCACTAATGCAAGTGATTACATCATTAGGACCTCATCCATGACAACTCAACCAATTGACACTTCAAATACGACTGTCAGTGAGCAGAGGAAATCCAGCAGCCAAGAACATGAAGCTGGTGGTGAGAGTGAGGACTATGGTCCAATTCTCTCATCCCCCCATGATCTTCTGATGAAGATGAGGGGAATTTAAGACTAAAGGTGCAAAACTGTCAAAAACATGCACCAACCTAGTCTCTAAGGTTAGTCACCTTGAATCTCAGGTGACTACCTTGCAAAACAGGATGAATGATCAACAACTTGAGATATCTTATCTCTGGAAAAAGCTAGCTGGGAGACCTTTAAGGAGACCTCAACCAGGAACACAGGAACCTGTGGATGTGATTGACCTAACTCCTAGCTTACCTATGCTAGAGGGTGATGCTACCAAAAGGGGGGAGAAAGTCTTTGCAATCACAGAACCTGGGAGTTCTTCAAGGAGTATGGACATTAAGGACTCACCATCCTCACTTGCATTTGTGCATACTCAGCAACTTCCTCAAGTTCACTTTGATGTGGACTCTCTAGACTCTCTCATTTAGAGTCTTTTTGAGGAAGGTATTCCAAGGGCTATGTCATCCCCACCCCAAGGAACTTCAAACTACATCATTGGGTGGAGGTATGATGCTAATAGAAGAGCCTTTATTTATCATCAAAGAGTTCAAGGGAAGCAAGAGGTATTCAACTTTCAAACCTTGAACTACTATGAAGGTCTTGACCTGGTCAACATGCCACTTGTCAACCCAGCCAATCTAGACAAGCTGGCAGGCTGGCACAAAGGATTCAAGACAGAATTACTAAAGAGTTTAGCCTAAGAAGGAGACAAAGGTGATTAGGTAATGTCATTGGTTAACTGGATGTTGAGGCAGACCCTAAAAAATAGGCGTCAAAGGGAAAACTTGACTGAAAGCCCAATGATAGAGACTGAGAGCCCTGTCACACCACAGCTACTTTAGCAATTCATTCCCTTAGTGAAACACCTGCTGGTGAAGGTGTGTCACAGTCTCTCTCTGTCCAGAGCTTGGATGCTACACCAAGCAATGAAGGTCAAAGCTCTCTACACCCTATGTCACAAAGGTCTGTGGGTGACAAAGGGAAATGGATTTTAACTCTTGAGGAGATTGAGAAGGAGGAGAGAGAGAGGAAGAGGAAGCTAAGGGAGAAAGTTCCTCTGGGTCTTCAAGCTTAATGCAGGTTGCAATAAGGGCTGCCCCCAGAGCAAACACTCAAGATGATGAGTTGAGGGCAGTCAGGATTACTTACCTACAAACTAGGAACTATGACATTGATAAAATTTATATCTCTCCTGATAGAGGTACTTAATGAACTGCCAGACACGGAAATGTCTAGGGAAAGAAAGGAAGCAAAGGATGCAATATTGCTCCTCCAAATCAATGAAGAAAAGACTGTACAAGCATGTTCTACTCTCTCCCTAATTCAAGAAAGCCATATGCAAGAAACTATGGCAGCTCCACAAGAATCTCAGCTAGACAAAGAAACAGATACGAAAAATATTATCAACTAACTGAGTGCCACAGGTCTCTACCAGGCATCTGCACTTCTACCCTTGTCCTTTGAGTATATTGAGTTTGAGTATCTCAAATAGCTTGAACTTCAAGGAGAAAGATGACGGAAAAGGCTTCAAAGTCAAGAGCCATCATCCAAAAAAGTATGAAAAAATCTGCTAACAAACAAAGGATGATGAGCTTCTTGAAGCTGTATGGATTCTCCGAAAGGAGAATTAGCTCTATGTCTCTATCCACAATGGATGAGCGCATTAGGGTAATCAAGAAGAAGATCAAAAAAGAAGAGCTCATTAACTTACATTCCCCTCCAAGTCAAGCTCCTCCTGAAGTGGAGGTTAAGGTTGAACAACCTGAGACAACACAATCTGGACCTCGTAATAAGTCTCAGCAAGCTTCATCTTCTGATCCACAAGAGGGTCAAACTCCCTCTCCTTCTGAACCTATGAGGGAGGAACACCCCAACTGAGCAAAACAAGATTGATCAACAAGGTGTTGCAGGCCAGTCTTTTCGGTTAATGTCTTCAAAGAGGAGGAAAGAGAATGACTTCTAAACCAAAGTCAAAGAAGAAGAAGAAGTCTGAATCATCCACCTCCAAGCCTCAAGATGAATCAAATCACCCTGAGGAAGTGCATGAAAAGGCAGCCCCATCAACTCCAATTCAAGTGGCTCCTCTTGCATCTGAGAGACCCATCTTATCCTGGACCTTCACAACTAATCCAGAAATATGGCATGTGATCAGAGATCAAGGTGGTGAAAATGTCTACACATGGCAAGACTTATTCAACCTGCTTTTGCATGATCTTTGAAATGAGAAGATACTATGAGAGTCTGAGTGATCCTTACCATCTAATGAAGAAGGGTATGGTCATCATTATAATGAGGACTATCAACAGCTAAAGGTCTTCAAATGTTTTGGTAGCATCAGCCTAGGGGGATTTTGTAGGGATTCCTATAATTCTGATGAAGCCAAACATCCAAAGTCTTTCTGCATGCATGCACTAAAGTACAGAAGTAGATATGCTTCGAAAGTTTTACACAATGCACTAGAAAATATTCTAAGTGTAAAATCTTGAGAAGCCAAGATCAACATCTTTTGAAGCCAAAAGTGAAGTCTTTCGAAGCTTCAAAAACAAAGTCTTCTGAAGCCAAAGAGTAAAGATAGATTTCTTCTGAATACTTTTAGATACATGCTTTTATCTGATGTACTATACCATAAAGTTGGACCTCTTTTAACTGCAACTCTGTTCAGTCACCAACTTACATCAGTTCATGAAAAAGTTCATGCTTTTGGTAACTGTTCATTGAGGTCTTGAGTCTGTGCTTTCTACTTTATGTACTTGTATCTTTTTTTAATATATTAGGATGTGAGCTATGGCATGTCATAGTCACTAGTCAAAAGGCAATCTACTTTAGACTCTACATTTGATTTTGTAGTTGTAGTGTCTTATGTATCCAGCTGGCCTTCAAGTATCGCCGCTATAGATGAGTATAAAGTATCTCAAGTACTTGTAACTTTCTTTTCTTGATTTGTAATACTTGTAAAAGAACTTAAGAGCATATACAAAATTTTTGAAAACCAAATACTTGTGTTTTTTGCAATCTTGTTCTGTCTCATTCGTTACTTGTGTTCTTAGTATCTTACTTACAAGTTACCAGTTCCCTATTTGATCTGTTAAGTGTTCTAAAGAACTCTCCTCATGTGTTGTTGTGTGTAAGTGACCACCCTTAAACGGCCGTTGCACTTTCTTCCTCTAGTAGTTCTTCCGCAGTCAAAACTTTTACCCTTCATGTCTTCGGAAGATAAGAAGCTTGAGACTTTGGAGGTTCTTGCACAAGGGTTTCCGGTTGGAGGGTGGAGATTTGGGCTTGTGATGATGATGTTTGAGTTAGGGGTGTTTTGTAGAAATTCTTCACTGTTGACCTCAGATTGCCAGTTCAAGGATTGCATCTGTGATAATTAGATGATCAGACAAAGAGTATAGCCCTTCTGCAGCTTGGATCTCAGCTTCGGAAGTTTGGAATACTTCTTTCGTAGATTTGACTTCAGCTTCGGAAGTTAGTGGTATTTCACTATCAGTCCTAACTGTTTCAGTTGCCGGGCCATGAGTCCCTATATCCCTTACGAATTCAATCTCAGGTTCAATGTGGACCTTAGGTTGACCAACTCCCTTGACAATGGTAAATAGTGTATTTCACCTCTAAAGCTCTTCACTCCAAAATATGCCAAAGCAACATCTTGGCTTGGTTGTTCAAGTAAGTCAGGAGGCTCATCAGCTTGGTTTGGATCTATGATCAGAAAATTGGTTTAGAGGAATCTTATTCAAAGCTTTGCTGCTCTTGGGTCCACTTGAAGGATGATAGAGGAGGCATCAACATGACAATCAATTAAGAGAACTGAGCAGGATTATCTGATGCTTATGAGTTTTACTCTGCTTTCTCTATTGTTTGATATATTATCCTCTTTTGGTAGCATCATCTTGAGAGCTAGATGAGCTGGAGGAGGAAGTCAGAGAGACTTGAACTAGTACATGCCTAACATATCTCTCAATCTGTTTCTCTGCTAATTGAGCTTTGAGATTTTCTATCTTAAGTTGCTGAGTGGCAGACCTATCCTCTAAAGTCTTAACCCTGGATTCAAGTTTGAGACTTTAGAATGTAGGTATTTAATGGTGAGTTTCATACTTCCCTCATCTTCATTAGAAGAATCACAAGGAGATGATGTAGCATACCTAGTATGGTCATCCTTGTAACACTATTAAATTTTAAAGATAAGAAAGAAAGAATAAAAGCGCAGAAAAAGAAAGAAATGCAATTTAACCCAAGTTGAGTGGCTAAATGTGTTAAAAAGGAAAAGAATAAAAGTTGGTGGATAAAGCAACATGGACACCCTTGCAATGTTACTTTCACCTTTTCATTCGGATTTTTAGAGAGAAATAGCAGAAGACATTCGGGTTTTTGAAGATCAAGAAAAAGAGATCAGATTTGAGTGGGTTTAAGGTGTTTGAACTCATAGCAAACGCGTTTGAAGGAAGTCATACTCAAAGCAGAATACATGTTTTAACTGTATTTGGGGCTGGAAATGCATAAATGAACATTTTTATAAAATGGGTGTGTATACCCGTATGTATGTGTGTATGTGATTGTGGGTGGGGTTTGATTTGGGTGAATATATTGTTATAATTATGTTATGTATGTGTTGTCTGTGGCTTAGAATGTTTGTGCTAGGCCTAGAACATGATAAATGTTGAATTGGGGACTGAAATATGTTGTTTAGGGTAAATTGGTTGCCCATGCGCCCAAATTATGGCCCATGCGCCCAACGGTTGAATTTGCCTAAGTGTTCCCCTGACGCCTGAAACCCATGCTGCCAAACAGCTCCCACGCGCCTAGGATATTGCCTGAATTGGTTAAGTGTTTCCCCATGCGCCCAACAGCCCATGCCCCCAGGTGCCCGAACGCCCAGAAAGTTGCCCAAATGCCTAAGTGTTGGGTCATGCGCCCAAATCGTGCCCTTGCACCCAAAAGTTTCCCATGCGCCGAAGTGTTCCCATGCGCCGAAGTGTTCCCATGCGCCTGAAGGTCATGCGCCCACATAGTACTTATGCGCCTGAATAGTACTCATGCGCCTAAAAGACTTAGTTTTAATTCTGGAATTTGGGGAAAAATGAAGTGTTAGGCTTTGACTTGGGATATTCTCGGGGGTAATGTATGATGATTATATGATTATGTATGATGCTATATGTGATGCTTATGTTGATGTTATGTAGGATTATGATATGTTTCCTTTATGTTCCAATTATGTATTATCCCGTGGCTTTACGTGGTATGATTATGAAATGAATGGAAAGAATTATGCAACGTAAAGAGAAAGTTAATGATAACGAAAGAGGAACGTAAAGAATGAATGAATGCACGCATTAATGAAAGAATGAATGAATGAATGAAAAGTCTTGCAAGCAAATGTAAGAAGGTTCACAACTCATTGAGGGGTGTTAGCTCAACTGTGTGTGGGTTAGCTACCCCATGAGGATGCACATAGGGGTCTAATTCTTGTGATTGACGAGATGTATAGGACCTTTGTCTCTTGCCACGGTACTAGTGCCAGCACTTGTGCATGCTATTTGAAGCCTTTTATAGACTTCGGCCCTGTACCAGCAATTGTGCATGATGTTTGGGATATAGCACATGGCATTGGTGCAGATGAAAAGTGAAAGATAATGATGAAAGAACTTGCCCCGGTACTGGTGCCATAACTTGTGCATGATGTTTGGAGCCTATTATAGACTTCGGCCTAGTACCAGCACTTGTGCATGATGTTTGGGGTATAGTACTTGTCATCGAAAGATAATGACGAACGTATGAACGTAAGGGATGTATGATAAAAATGAGAAAAATGAACGATAACGAGTAACGTACGATGATGAATGATGATGAAAGATAATAACAAGATTATTTATTTGTACATATTATGTATGATCGTAAAAGAATGTAAAGAACGGTTTTAAGCAAAAGTAAAGTATTTTTATTATAAAACTAGAACTCACTCAACAACATTGACTTTTATGTGTTTCCAGTTGGCAGGTGATTGTTGCTGATGATGGCACGGGGTGGCTACTTGGCATTTTTGGATGGCATCCATTTTGTATAACTATGATGTTTTTGTGATGTAATGCAAACGATGGTATTTTGTAATTGTTAACAATGATGTATTGTTTTGCAAAAGCAGTCATTTATATATGAAATGGTTTTAAGTTATTTCGCTGCGATGTTTTATTATATTTAAATGTGTATTTTATGTTTTATATGCGATGATTCACCAATTGTAAGCGTTCTGGAGATGGGCCTTACAATCCTTACCACCAGATGTGGTTTCTTGGCGCCTTGGTTTCCCTTGCTTAGTGATGTCTCTTTCAAAGGCATCAAAAGGCATGGTTGGCACAGATTCAGTCTCAGATATGTTACCACGGTCCTGAAGGTCCATTGAGGCACCTTCAGTAGTGGCAACTGAATCTACATGAGTCTCTTCCACACCAGTAGGAGTCACCTCAGTTTGCGTTTGCTGATGGGGGCTACAAATCAGAGATCTTTCTAGGCTCAGTTGATCTTTAGAGAGGTGTTGTGGATCAACCTCATGGCCATGAAGAGACATAATTTCTTCATCGCTACCTATAAGAAGTTCGGTAAAGGATATGGAAGTTATGCCTAATGACCCGGGACCTTGATCAATGTCTAATGGCATTGATCCTATAATGGGGCTTTCCCCTTTTTGGCTGCCAAGGAGAGTATAGAGACTCATCCTGAGGGTTTTTGGATTGGGTTTGGGGCTCATGGGATTGAAACTGAGGAGACTCAATACCAATATTGAGGTCCATTGTAGAGGAAGGTGGGACCTCAGACTGATTGGGAGCCTATGTTTCCACTCTAGCCTTTTTGGATAGAACATAGGGAACTTGTTCAATCAGAGGAGATTGAACAAGGGTTTGCTTGGAGCTTCTCTGGTATGTAATCTTGATGGGGTGAGAAGGAAAACTTGGCAATGTGGTGATTATTGCTGGTGTGGGTTCATCACCTGTGGGGTTAACAAGGATGTCACCAGGAGCCATTGGCTCAATCATTCCTGGAAGAAGCTTGGTGTGTCTTCCAGTGAAGTTGGTGGATACCCTGTTCAACAACTTAAAGATGGTTGGCCTCATGTGAGGGACAGGTAGAGCAGCTGCACAGACAAGCTTACTCTGGTCTAGCTCACAGTTGATTATGTGCCGAATAAACCGTGGATACATGTAAATGTTCCCTTTGAACCGGAGGCCTCTTACCAACCCGTGAACTAGGCACCCTAGTTCATAGGATATTTGATCCCAGCCCCAGACTTGTTTTACAGGCAGTGAAGGACTGTGTGAAGCAGAATTTCAAGTTATAAGGAGAAATTGAACTTGTACACTGTTGACATGCTCACATCACCACCATATCCCATCTGGGTATATGTGTCATCTAGGTCTGATTTGGGGAATTCTTTAGGAGAACCCTAATCATGAAGCTCGAGATTTCCCTGATGGTCTGTTCGGATATGATCAATTCCTGACCACAAATGATTGACCTAATAACCCTAACTTTGTCCAGGGTTACAATCTGTCCGTTCCCCAAAAGTCTTTCATTTGGTTTGAGTAAACAGTGAGGTTGACAGTTAGGGCAGTGTAGTAGTCGATGGGTCGAATTGTAAGGAAGTGGATGATTTCGTAGAAGTTAACATCCTTAGAAGAATCAAGGAGTGCGACTTGGTTGTGTTAAGGGTTTAGTGCTATTGTTTTTGAGAAAGTTACAGAGGAAATGAGGTTGATTTTAGGAGTAAAACTAGAGATGAAGGAAACTTAAGGCTATGAAATTGGTAAAAATATTAAGGAAAGAGGTCGGAAGTATTTAAATGGTTCAAATGGCGGATGGATAAGGTGGTGAAACGACAGATTGGGGTATGATGTGACACTGGCGGCAAGGTTAAATTCATTTAAAATATTCTGACATCATTAATAAAATCCTTGCCTTTTTCAGAGTGGGGCCCAAAAGATTTCCATTACACACTAAAGCTTTCTTTCGAGTGTAAAAATATTTCCGAAGGTAATCTTCTTTCGAAGCCAAATTTAATTCCGAAGGTAAATTTTGTTGGGTTTGTTGGACCAAATCAAAGTAGTTTAACCTATTAAACTTGAAAACGCAGCGGATTAATCATCAAATATATATCATCTGTAATCTGAAAATATGGTTCATTTCATGACAACAACAAACCCAAGAACATAAGGATCTTATATATGTGTTTGAACTAGCTATCACCAATAAATAACAACCCAAAACGTTCAATACATACTACCTTCCATAGGCTGCTGAAAAACGAGATATAGATGAAGAGAATGATGTTCTTGAGCAGCCAAGACACCAAGAAGAGGTGTCCTCAAGTTTCCATACCCACAAGCATCAAGCATACACCATTCTTGCTAGGATTTGAGCACCAAATCGGATCAAGAAAGCTGCTGGAATCTTCTTCCAGCCATGAACATCACAAAGCTGCTAGAGCTTTGTTCCAGCCGTAATATCTTTCTTCCAAAGAAAGAGTGATGTTCTTGTGACCCTTTTGCATATGAGAGAGTGAGAGAGATCTGAAATGGAGAGTGTGTATGTTCTAGGAGAGCAAAAACTCAAGAGAGAACAAAAGAAAACAAAAGGGAGAGGCTGCCCAAGGGGGCGGCCGAATCCTTATTTTGTTTAGGGTTTTCCCCCAAAAACTTTAATCCTTTTTAAACAAAAGTTTTTGATAAGTTATGTAATTACCCCTTTAATTATATAACTTATACACACACTCCTATTATTTGATGTTATTTAACCAAATTAAACAACATTACAAATAATATCCATGAACAAAATATCCATATAAGTTGTTCAATCTCATATGCAACTTATTTAGAAAACCCATTTTCTAAATTGGTGTATTTATTTAATTGCATGATCATATCATCAATTAAATATTAATTGGTGTTTGCTAAGCTTGTTATTGGGTATGACCCGACTTGGATCATAACGTACTAACCACATCAATGTTCTATGTGTCTTAGGCATAATGAATCCAACAATCTCCCACTTGCACAAGATACATAGAAGATTGATGCAAGCAGTAAATACCGCCTAACAACGGTTTACTAACCTTAATACGCATGACTTTAAAGCCATTCAATAACATCATCCCCTTCAAGTTCCAAACTTGAAATGATTTAGGTGAATCGATCATCTATCCTTTTGTTACAGATGTCCTGTTAAATCCAAAGACACAGAATGATCATTCCTTGTTTATTTAACTTAATCAGGCCTTAGACATCTTGCTCTCAACGAATAAGAGGAATAAATCCCATCTTGACTGCATACGTTTCTCATAATCACCTTGTGTCACACCTGAACATAGCCTTATGTACTGTTCATTATTTCAGAACAGTGAAGAACTAACTCAAGGTATAACATTTGGTGAATATCAAAACCCAGTATGCATCTCAGGTCTGAGGATACTAAATGATATTCGCCTTTACTCAAAATTACTTATGATCAATCAATTAGATTCTATGTAGTAAAATTTGAGACGCGGGTCAGTCCAATATTTGCATCCCATAAATATCTATGAACCTTGGCAGCAACCAATTGCTCTATATTCATTCCTAACGAATATCCACCAATCCATGTTCATAATAGTCTTACGTTCATATTTGTTCCCACAAACATGACCGACTACGGACATTTAGAATAATAAACATATTCATGGATGTAAACATGCTAAAAAGGAACATAACTCAAATATATAAAAGAGTTAAATATTACAATTGTTCCATTTTTATATGCTAAACAGATCAATTCCAATCACTAGAATATCAAAGTCCTAAGGCACAAGTATGACCCTCATACTTTGCCCTCGCAAGGAGCTTCGTGAGTGGATCCGCAATGTATTGATCGGTGTGAACTTTACGAATACATATTTTTCCCTTTTCAACTTCATCCCTTATGCAGTTGAATTTCCGCTCAATGTGCCTAGCCTTTTGAAGAGGACAGGGTACCTTGATTCATGTAATCGTACCCTCGTGATCACAAAAGGATTTCTAGGGGTCTTGAATGGTAGAGACAACCCTAGGTAGGCGATAAATTTCTTTATCCATGCAGCTTCCTGAGCTGCTAATGAAGCGGCTATGTATTCGGATTTTGTAGTGGACAATGCTACTCCATTCATAATGAAGACATACCCCGATTGAGAATCATCTCGAACGGTTTGGAACTTGCATCCGTGTAACTCTTTACAACAAGTTCCTCTTCATCAGATCCGTATATTAGAAACATTTCCTTAGTCATTCTAAGGTATTTCAATATACTTTTAATAGTCATCCAATGGCTATTATCTGGATTCTTCTAATATCTGCTCGTCATGATTAACGCACATGACTCGTCCAGTCTAGTGCATATCATCGCATACATGTTGGATCCTATAGCTGACGCATATGGGATGTCCTTTATTTGATATTGCTCATCCTTTGAGCTTGGACATTGAGATGTACTCAATATTGTCCCTCTTTGAATAGGTACCATACCTTTCTTAGAGTTTTTTTTTCATCTTGAACCTTTTCAAGACTTTTAATATATGCACTTTGATTTAAACCTATCAACCGCGTCGATCTATCCCTATAGATCTTTATTCCAAAATATAGGCGGCTTAAACGAGATCTTATATGAACATATTCCAAGGTAGGTTTTAACACCTTCCATGGTTGGAATATCATTTCCAAATAGTAGTGTGTCATCAACGTACACACTAAGAATACAATTATGCACCCACTAGCTTTCATATATACACAACCTTCTCGATGGTTGTTTCAATCCACAGATTGATCACTTTAACTTATATACTTTATTAGGATGTCATGGATCGACAAAACCATCATGCTGAACTATATGGACAGTCTCTTCGAGATGTTCATTAAGAAAAGCGGTTTTGACATCCATTTGCCAAAACTCATATTCAGAATATGCAGTTATGGCACATAATATCCTAATCGACTTTAGCATTGCCACGGGCATAAGAGTTTCATCATAATCAACCAATTGGGTTTGATGGAAACCTTATGCTATAAGTCTTGACTTATAAGTATTCAAGTCTCCATGTCTATCTGTTTCATCTTGAAAACCCACTTGTATCCAACCGGTTTGGAGTTAAGTGGAGGGTCAACCAATTCCCAAACTTGGTTGTTATACATGGATTGCATCCTTACGTTCATGGCTTCTAGCCATTTGTCCCAATCCAAATTGGACATAGCATCTTGGTAAATGGTTAGCCTACAGGGGTCAACCACATAGCATCCATTCTTGAAATATTCATATCACTTAGATGGAATACTAACTCTACCAGATTTATGAACGTTCTGTGTGTATTTATCAACCTCTTGATTATCATCAACAACCTCTTGTTGGTAGCTAGTGTCAACCAAAAGTGTACCGGCTTGTGGATTTTGATCCTTATCAAGTTCCACAGTTCTATACATCATTCCTTCCATAAAGAACTCGGTTTCCAAGAACTTAGCCTTTCGAGCAATAAATACTTTTGCTCCGTTGAGTCAAACAAACAGTATCCCATACAGTCTTTGTGGATTCTCAACTAATATACACTTTCTTTGCCCGGATCATATTCATAATATGAGCCTCAGAGAGCAATGCGAAAACCCAAAATGATAAAGGTGGTTAGCTCATATCCATAATAAATTGAACCATATCCAAATAGGGTTCAGTTTCTCCTTTATCAAAATGAAGAACATAGATAGTTATGTAGAG
The DNA here is from genome assembly GCA_025215565.1 of Flaveria ramosissima. Lineage (NCBI taxonomy): Eukaryota > Viridiplantae > Streptophyta > Magnoliopsida > Asterales > Asteraceae > Flaveria > Flaveria ramosissima. Next base: position 40,044,794 of record CM046035.1, read on the forward strand.
TTGATTTTCTACTTCATTATTGAAGATTTTGAACATTTCAAAAGCTTCATACGTATGTGTCATCAAGTGCACACAATAATAGTGACTGTAATCGTCGGTAGAAGTAATGAAGTATCTTTCACCAGTCTTTGTCATTGTCTTAAAAGGACCACATACATCCAAATGTATCATTCCTAATAAGTCTATTGGTTCACACTTATCAAATGAAATATTTTCATTTGTTTCCAAAAGACCATTTTTTGAATTGTTTGAATCCAATTGTGTTTATGTGACCAAGATGACAATGTCAAAGATAATAATAACTTAAACCCATTTTAAGTTTCTTGGTGCTTAATGTGTATAATGAGTTATTATAGGACGAATTATCATGAACCAATTCATGAATATCATTAAAAGGGCATATCCTTAAAATGAAATATACATCATCCATAAAACTTAATACCATTACTTACAAACTTTAAATCATGATCATATTGTTTTAATAGGAAACATTAATTATGTTCCTAGTCAAACTAGGTGCATTCAAAAGGTTTTGAGAACAACTTCCAAACCATTTGAAAATCTCAAAATAGAGTTTCCCTCCTTGAAGCGCACATTTCTTTTGAACCCCTTTGCAACAATTTGTCATACCCCGGGCCCAGGTAGGGTGGGACGTCACAGACTAGCAACAACATATGGCAGCGGAAACAAACCATTATAAGAGCTCAAAGGAGAGAATATCACATGGCATTAAAGTTTTAAAAAGGAAACGGGACTAGATACACATCAAGCCCCAATTAAGTTTTACAATCAACCATAAAAATGAAATTGTACTTGTTCAACACAAAATATAAATTGTTCAAATGTTTCATCAAGGAAATAAGCCAATGCCATGTCACGGGGATAAGTCTAGGTCTTCAAGCTGCTAGGATCTCTTCAAATATTACCTGAAACATGCTCAAAAGAAAATTGTGTCAACTAAAAGTTGGTGAATTCAAGTGCTTAAAGTTTAAAAACAAAAGGACTTAATAAATCCTTCTTTGATTAAAAGAAAAATAATCATTATTTATCATCGTGGGAGAAATAAAATCATAATCAACCCTGCACTCAGTCCCGGTTAGCCTCTTCTAAAACTGTGTTTTACTGGATATTCCCGAAGGAAGAAACTGAGCCCCATACCAGTGAACCCTACCTGCCCGCATGGTTCACCATAGAATCTTAGAAAAATGTTACATGCCACAACGATCCCTCAGGATCTCAGTGGGGTAACCTTCCTGGAACGGAAGCCACTGTGTGTGGGGGATTCCCCAAATAGATCTATCCATATAAATCAAGCGGTTCACGAAAGAATTAATGATCATGATATAAGAATTAGCAGGTAACCACAATCCCACATAGTATCATCAAATAAAGCACAATCATAGTTCATAAAAGTAGAGCATGTTCCATCCCAAAACAATAGTAAAAAGGGGAATCACTAGAACTCACCTTAGGTTTCAAAATCAAAGTTCCTTGATGTGCCGAGAAGTGTCACAAGTCTAGCACCCTAAAAGTACATATTAAGCAATAAGCTACTGCCCTAAACTCATTCAAAGTGCAACAATGGGGTCAAGAGTTTAGCTATAGGGTACGGCTTTGGTTTAGTGAAGGTTGTATAAAAAAGTTTCTTTTTATGGCAAGTCAAGGTGTCTTCATGAAAATTAGGATTTTCACTTCATTAGATTAGGTATATTAAGAGATTTTATTGTTCAAGTGTTTATTAGCTTCCTGGAAGTCGGTTATAAGGTTTGAAAAATTTTACAGTTTAGTCCCTCAAGTTTCAAAATGACAGTTTCTACCCTTAAGTTTAGTTTCTTGCCTTTTATGTCATTTATGTCCAAAATCAGATTATTAGAGTCATATTATGATTATTATGGAGTGAGTGATTCAAAACTTTGGTCTACGGGTTCGATTTTGAAAACTGCGCGTTTAACGCTCCCGGTTGTGGTAAAAGCCGGATAATTTTAAATAGTAATTTGAAGTTTTCAAATATTTAAATTTTGGACAAGTAGGTATTTTCTAAGAGACCTCTTTATAAATTTCTAAGTCCTTAAATTGTGTAAATTGCCCTTTTATAGTTAAAATCTTGTTTTTACGTTTGACCCGTTAATACGCGGTTTTGACCGGGTTTGACCATTTAAAGCTCATTTGACCGAGTTTTTATATCTTTTAGTTCCTTATCATATCTTACTGAAAATATATGATTTTTATAAATCTTAGTTTTGAAATCTATTTTTATAGATTTTTCTCAAAAACTATGCTCGGTTTGTACCCGTTTTAGTTAAAATGTCATTTATTTGTGTCTTTGACCACTTAAATTATCCATTTACTCCATAATACTTTGTTTATCATTTTTGAGCCTGGAATACTTTTAAGAATGTTAAATTCATAGTCTTACTATTTTTAAGTCATTTTACCATGTTTTCGGGTCCCGAAAGTGACTAAAAGAGGGTAAATCACAACATGTCCTTTATTCCAGAGGTTAAACATTTCTAACACTTCTAATATTCACTAAAATCTACTGAAATTTCAGTCCCAACATGTTGCCTAGTAGATCTATATATCCATATGCTTCATATATGTAGAGAAAATGCACATAACCGACAATTACACTAGTGTAAACTCATCATAACTTGAGTTTAAATGTTACCAACACTTCATTTAACTTCACAAACAGATTGTTAAGGTGTCTTTAAGTCGTTCATGAGTAGGTTATGGGTCTTGGTTAAAGGATTTTTCAAACAAATGCTCAAGAGGGTGTTTTTACATGTAGAAAGGGGGTTTCAAGGTGAAATCCATGTATCAACCGTGGGTTTGAGTATGTAGCCACTTGGAACTTTTAAAAACAGGTTCTTGGGAGTCCATTAAGTCATAAAAATGCAGGTTAAAAGTTTGGTTTACAAGAGTTTAAGCTTTCACAAGTTAGATGATGTCAAAACACTCAAAATGAGGGTTTTCATGGTGGAAATCGGTTTCCACCTCAAGAATGGCTAACAAAACATGAAGTTTACCTTCAAGAACGTTGGGAACTCCTTAAGAATGAGATGATGGTGAGATGTTTCTGCTACAACAAGGAAATACACGGTTCTTAGATGTTAAATGATGAAAACAAGAGAAATGTCACAAAACCGACATCTTGAGCTTACACTCGATGTAACTCACGGTTTGGAGGGTGTTGATGGCCGTGAATGGCTTGAAACTCCTTGGACTTGGATGGAGAAACTCGAACTAAGGCTGGAGAGGTGGAACAAACACGGTTGTGTGACCAAATCTTGTGAACAAGGCTACTCCTTTGCGGTTTTGGTCTTGGCCGAATGGTTCTTGGTGTAATCTTCGAGTTCTTCTTCCACAAAGCTAGAGAGAATTGTTGGGAGAGTGTTGTGAGAGTGTGAGTGTGTTTGGATCAGATGTTCGAATAAGGGAGAGAGGGAGAGATTGCATGGATTGTGAGTGGGTGAGAAGGGTGGTGTGAAGAGGAGAGGAGAGTGGTGAGGGAGGGGGCGGCCGATCTTGGAGTGTAGTGGGGAGAGTTTTGATTTAATTTTAATTGTAAATTAATATTGTGTAGTGTAATTTTGTAGTATTGGTATTATGTATTATTTAGTGGAAAGGTGATTTGAGGTGTCTAATGCATACCCATGCATGCATGGCCGAAATTATGCAAGTGTGAGTGTGTATGCTCATATTTTAATTGCCTTCTCTTGAGTTTAATTTTGTAAGGGTGACTAGATGACATTCCCGGATCACTAATTTTTAAAAGGTAGGAACCTAAATTGGTTAAAAATCAAAATAAAAATCACATGAAATCATAATTTACATCAAATAGCAAGATTGTTTCCAATTTCATAGTAGGGTTGTATAGTTTCAATTATTAGCACTCATAGCATGGATAATGATGCAAGTAATCTAGGGTTAGGGTAACAACCTGGAGGTCGGTTGTCACATTCTCCCACCGTTTAGGAAATTTTGTCCCGAAATTTAACTCTGATTAGAGATTGAACGGGTGGGTTTGAAGAGTTCGGATAGTTCTTCCTCATTTCATCTTCACGCTCCCAAGTAAATTCAGGTCTTCGCTTGGAGTTCCATCTAACCTTAACCTTGGGTATGCGGCTCCGCCGGAGTTGTTTGACCAATCGATCCGTGATCTCCACAGGTTCTTCCACAAAGTTCAGTTTGTCGCTTATCCTTGCTTCTTTTAATGGTAGTTCCAGGGTTTTGTCTACCATGCTCTTCTTCAAGTTTGACACATGAAAGGTGTCGTGTATGTGACTCAATCCCGGGGGTAGTTTCAACTTATATGCTACTGGGCCAATTCTTGCCATTATCTCAAATGGTCCAATGTATCTTGGGCTTAGTTTTCCTCTTTTTCCGAATCTCACTGTTCCTTTCAACGGTGCTACTTTTAGCATCACACTGTCGCCCACTTGGAACTCTAGAGGTTTCCGCCTCCTGTCGGCGTACTTCTTCTGTCGGTCTCTAGCTGCTGCTCTTAGTCGTTCCTTTATCTTATAGATCTTATCGGTGGTTTCCAACACTATGTCGGGTCCCATCACTTGGCTGTCACCAATCTCATTCCAACTCAAGGGTGATCGGCATTTCCTGCCATAAAGGGCCTCGTACGGAGCGGCTTTGATACTCGCGTGGTAACTGTTGTTATAGGCGAATTCCACCAAAGGAAGATGGTTATCCCAGTTTCCGCCAAAGTCCATCACGCAAGCTCTCAACATGTCTTCCATCGTTTGAATAGTTCTTTCGCTCTGTCCGTCGGTCTGAGGATGGTAAGCCGTGCTAAGATCTAAACGGGTTCCTTAAGCTTGCTGGAACGATTTCCAGAAACGAGAGGTGAAACGGCTATCACGGTCTGAGATGATCGACAGAGGCACTCCATGCCTTGTTACAATCTCGTCGACATAAAGTTGGGCCAGTTTCGTCATGTCGTAGTCTTCTCTAATTGGCAAGAAGTGAGCTGATTTCGTTAGTCTATCCACTATTACCCAAATAGCATCGTGGCCTTTAAACGTTCTAGGCAACTTGGTAACAAAATCCATCGTAACATTATCCCATTTCCATTCGGGAATCTCAGGTTGCTGCAACGTTCCCGATGGTTTTTGGTTCTCAGCTTTTACCATGGCACAAGTTAAACATTTCCCCACATAACAGCGATTGATCTCTTAATTCCCGGCCACCAGAAAAGTGTCTTTAAATCCTGGTACATCTTATCACTTCCAGGGTGAATTGAATACCTAGACTTGTGTGCTTCATCGAGCATTACTTCTCGAATTCCTCCGTGTTTTGGCACCCAAGTCCTTCCACCATATCATCGTCCCCTATCTCCAACTGCTTTTCCATTCCAGTCAATCCTTCTTCTTTCAATTTTTCTTCCTTTAATGCCTCACCTTGAGCTTCCTTCAATTTTGCTATAAGGTTGGTATACACACTCATCCTTAAGGCTCGTACTCGGAGAGCTTTCTCTCTTTCCTTTCGACTTAACGCATCCGCCACAACATTGGCCTTACCAGGATGGTAGCGGATCTCGCACTCGTAATCGTTCAATAGCTCAACCCATCTTCTCTGACGCATGTTGAGCATCTTTTGGTCAAGGATATGCTGCAAGCTTCTATGGTCTGTGTAGATAATGCACTTTGTGCCATAAAGGTAATGCCTCCACATCTTAAGGGCAAACACCACGGCACCCAACTCCAGATCGTGCGTCGTGTAGTTCTTCTCATGATCATTCAGCAGTCTCGATGCGTAAGCAATCACCTTGTTGCGTTGCATCAATACACATCCTAGCCCTTGACGCGAAGCGTCACAATAGACCACGAAGTCTTCTACTCCTTCTGGAAGAGCAAGTATAGGTGCACTGCATAATTTCTCTTTAAGCGTTTCAAACGCCTCATTCTGCTCTCGCTCCCACACAAAGGTTGTGTTTTTCTTGGTTAGTGCGGTCAAAGGTTGCACTATACGCGAGAAGTCCTTTATAAATCTTCGGTAATAGCCAACCAGTCCTAAGAATTGCCTTATCTCCGTAGGAGTTTCAGGAATCTTCCAATTCTTTATGGCCTCAATCTTGGAAGGGTCAACTTGAATCCCATCCTTATTTACCACATGACCTAAGAATTGGATTGGCGCATCCAGAATTCACATTTCGAGAACTTGGCATATAGTTGCTCATTCTTGAGCAATTCAAGGATTAGCCTGAGATGCTTCTCGTGCTCGTCTTTAGTTTGAGATAGATCAGTATGTCGTCGATAAACACGATCACAAATTTGTCGAGGTAAGGGCGGCAAACACGATTCATGAGGTCCATGAATGCGGCTGGAGCATTAGTCAGTCCAAAGGGCATGACCAAATACTCATAGTGTCCATACCTAGTTCGGAAGGCAGTTTTGGGTATATCTTCTTCTCTTATCTTCAGCTGGTGGTATCCTGACCTCAAGTCTATTTTGGAGAAATAACTTGCTCCCTGCAATTGATCAAATAAGTCGTCTATTCTCGGGAGAGGGTAACGGTTCTTTATGTCAGCTTATTCAACTCCCTGTAATCAATACACATTTGCAGGGTTCCGTCCTTCTTTTTCACGAATAGCACCGGGGCACCCCATGGAGAGACACTCGGACGTATAAATCCCTTGTCCATTAGTTCTTGAATTTGTACCATTAGCTCCTTCATCTCAGGTGGGGCGAGCCGGTACGGTGCCTTGGCTACTGGTGCAGCACCAGGCATCAAGTCTATCTGGAATTCCACTTGTCGATTCGGAGGAAGTCCTGGTAGTTCTTCCGGAAACACCTCTGGGTATTCCGAAACTACGGGAATCTCTTCGATCTTCTTCTCCTTTTGGGTTTCATCACATATACTATACAAGCTGGACATCCCCTCTTCAAGCTCTTGGTAGCTTTCAAGTGAGATATCATAGGGTATAGAGTGTTACTCCTTTCTCCTTCTACCACTAACACTTCTTCGACGCTCAATGGTATCTTGAGCAGTCGCTCATCGCATACGATTTCAACTTTATGCTTCGCTAACCAGTCCATACCCACGACCACATCAAATCCTCCTAACTTAATGGGCATCAAGTCAATCTTAAACATATTCCCTTTTAGATTCAGGGGGCAATCCCTAATGATTTCGTTAGCTTCTAAAATATTACCATCAGCTAATTCTACGGTAAATGTATCAGTCAAGGTGCACGCGTCTAAGTCAATCAATTGCCTAAAGGTACTAGAGATAAAACTAGCAGTCGCTCCAGTATCAAACAGTACAGTAGCGGGATGATTATTTACAAGGAACGTACCGTTGACAACGTCGGGTTCCCTACGAGCTCCTGCTGGGTCCATAACGAAAGCTCTTCCCTTAGGCTTATTGTGTTTGGCATCCTTGTCTCTACCCAGCTTAGGACACTTGTTCCTCATATGCCCTGGGTCTCCACACTCGTAGCATTGTTTCCCCGGTACATAAGTACAGTCTTTAATTAGATGGCCTGTTCTCTTGCACCTAAACAGGGCATCGGGTTACATTCTCCTTGATGATGTAACTTGCACTTGCTGCAGAGTGGGCTTGTCCCCGTATACAATCTCCGGTTCTTGCTTCCTTGATCATCACGTCTCACTCCTTCAGAACTCCTTCTACTTGACCCAGTGCTACTTCCAATCGCTCTTTTTGCTTCAAACCACTTCCTCTTGTCTCCAACAAACTTCTCCTCTCATCAGCCCTTCCTTGATCCGTCCATCCAGCCCTAATAAGATCGTCAGTTAGACTGCTGGTAAGGTCGACAGCAGCTTGTAGGGTCACAGGCTGAGAGGCACGAACCATACCCCTAACTCTTGGGTGTAGTCCCCAGATGAACCGTGCTACACCTTTGGCTTCTGGCGTCACCAAATGTGGCACAAGTCGTGACAGGGCTAAGAAACGATTGATGTATTCGGTGTAGTTGGGTCCCTTCATCTCCAAGCTTAAAAATTCTGTCTCCAGCTTCTCGAGTTGATTGATGGGGCAATATTTGTTGGTCATTAACTCTCGGAATTCAGTCCAACCCATTCGATTTGCCACGTTCCTTCCACGGCTCTGGGTAATGGACTTCCACCATTCAAGAGCTGATCCCTTGAGAGATTGTGATGCAAATCTCACCATATGCTCCATCTTGCACTCGCTGATGTCTAAGACGGCTTCCATTTCGTCGATCCACCTGTAAGTCTCTATAGCACCCTCAGTGCCATAGAAGTCCTTGGGCTTGCAGGCCATAAAGGTCTTGTAAGAGCACCCATTCCTTAACTCCTCAGCTTCATCGTCGTGGCTCTCATCATTTACCGGCCGCTCATTACCAGTAGTGTTATCCCGGTCTGCATTTATCTGTGCAATGATAGTCGGAATGGCGTTGGCCAGTTGCTGAGCTACGAGGTTAGCAATCCTTTCATCACTCTCTTGATTAGTATTCTCCTCGTGGGGAGTCCCTGGTGGAGTAGGTTGGGTTCCAATAGGCCTTGCTCCCTCATGGCGGCCTCTGGTGGCTCCACGTCGACCAAAACGTGTTCCTCTGCGAGTCGGCATTCTGATAGTATCACAAATAGATTCGTTTAGCATCTCATAAATTTTGTTTCGGATAGCCTAGGCATCATTATCCTATCACACCATGCCTCGGAAGAGGGATCATGGCATGCACATAAATATTTACAACCCACTAAGGAACCTTAAAAGTCCAATTCAAAACATGATATAATAGTTGGGCAACAATTTAGAAAAGGCACAGACAATTTCAAAGCACAACAAAACATATAGCAGTTCAATACAGACAGTTTAATAATTTTGAAAAGCAGTCAACATAGTATCATCCAAACGAATAGAATCAGAGTCATGCTCTTACAATTTGGAAGGTGCCATCACCCCCATAATAATAAAATAATAGTCTCAAATAAGAATTCAAATAGTTTCCTTCTACTGTCCACAGACAGATAAATCCCACTGAGTACTCCAGTTCTCACATCCACTTCCTCTTTAGCCATCCAAACCACCCTGTACCCTTCTTCCTCTGCTCCTGCTCCAAACGCTTCACTCCCTGTGTAGCCATCATCGCCTGGAACTGGGCCGACTGAGAAGTTCGAGTGGCGTGCTGAACAGTCAGCTCATGACAACGAACAGTCCTCAAAATCTCATCTAGTGTCGCGTCGGAGGGTCCTACATCACTTTGCCCGGCGACTCGACTGGGAGTACCGATCACCAGCCAGTACAGTGGGGCCGTCATACATACTATGTCTCGGCGGCATCAGGCGCTCGTCGCGAGGGTCGAACAGTGGGGGTACCGATGTCGGAATCCTAACAGGCGGGAGGAGGAGGAGGCATCCTAAAGGATACGGAGGATCCTGGTCTAACGCTTTTGCGAGGTCGGGTGATAGTACGCGCACCCCTATTCCCAATAGGTGGGATGGGTGAGAGGGTCGGAGCAGCTACTTGAGGAGAGTGGGATCGCATTCGGCTTCGGGAAGGTGATGTGGAGGAAGAGTCCTCGGAAGCCTCAGTGTCTTCGGGCGTGACGGATATCCACCCTGGATGTCCGCATCTCCGGAGGTACGCCTCATACTCCGTCTGTGGTTTCTCTCTCCTTAGGTGTCCGGTAGGAGCGGTCTCAGCGTCGGGGTGAGCAGGCGCCTTTCCTTTATCAGCCATTAGCGTTATCCTGTAAGAAATACATCATGAGTAATTTGGTTTCTCATAGCTCATGATTTACATAATAGTACTAATAATAGTAGTGATGGCAATAGTATCTGTTATTCCAACATATAGCTGTCTGTTTTGCCCAGATCAATAGTTTCTTCAAGTAGTATCGGATAACATAGTTCATCATAAAAATCATTTAAATCCCTTTAAAAAAATTAGTTTCAAATCATCAATATAAACCAGAAAAAGTCCAACCATAACCTAAAGATCAGTGATGGAAATTACGCGTCCGGTAAATTCATGATTACGTTGATCAAGTGTAATCATCAATTTACCCAACCCGATCATTCCACACTTCCCACAAGGACAGTCCTAGGGTATCAGGGTTGTAGCCTAGGGTCTACTATGGCATTCCCGACTTCTCTACAACCTTTGCTCTGATACCAATCTGTCACCAATCTGTCACACCCCGGGCCCAGGTAGGGTGGACGTCACAGACTAGCAACAACATATGGCAGCGGAAACAAACCATTATAAGAGCTCAAAGGAGAGAATATCACATGGCATTAAAGTTTTAAAAAGGAAACGGGACTAGATACACATCAAGCCCCAATTAAGTTTTACAATCAACCATAAAAATGAAATTGTACTTGTTCAACACAAATATAAATTGTTCAAATGTTTCATCAAGGAAATAAGCCAATGCCATGTCACGGGGATAAGTCTAGGTCTTCAAGCTGCTAGGATCTCTTCAAATATTACCTGAAACATGCTCAAAAAAAATTGTGTCAACTAAAAAGTTGGTGAATTCAAGTGCTTAAAGTTTAAAAACAAAAGGACTTAATAAATCCTTCTTTGATTAAAAGAAAAATAATCATTGTTTATCATCGTGGGAGAAATAAAATCATAATCAACCCTGCACTCAGTCCCGTTTAGCCTCTTCTAAAGTTGTGTTTTACCGGATATTCCCGAAGGAAGAAACTGAGCCCCATACCAGTGAACCCTACCTGCCCGGAAGGTTCACATAGAATCTTAGCAAAACTTGTTACATGCCACAACGATCCCTCAGGATCTCAGTGGGGTAACCTTCCTGGAACGGAAGCCACTGTGTGTGGGGGATTCCCCAAATAGATCTATCCATATAAATCAAGCGGTTTACGAAAGAATTAATGATCATGATATAAGAATTAGCATGTAACCACAATCCCACATAGTATCATCAAATAAAGCACAATTATAGTTCATAAAAGTAGAGCATGTTCCATCCCAAAACAATAGTAAAAAAGGGAATCACTAGAACTCACCTTAGGTTTCCAAATCAAAGTTTCTTGATGTGCCGGGAAGTGTCACAAGTCTAGCACCCTAACAAGTACATATTAAGCAATAAGCTACTGCCCTAAACTCATTCAAAGTGCAACAATGGTGTCAAGAGTTTAGCTATAGGGTACGGCTTTGGTTTAGTGAAGGTTTATAAAAAAGTTTCCTTTTATGGCAAGTCAAGGCGTCTTCATGAAATTAGGGATTTTCACTTCATTAGATTAGGTATATTAAGAGATTTTATTGTTCAAGTGTTTATTAGCTTCCTGGAAGTCGGTTATAAGGTTTGGAAAAATTTTACAGTTTAGTCCCTCAAGTTTCAAAATTGACAGTTTCTACCCTTAAGTTTAGTTTCTTGCCTTTTATGTCATTTATGTACAAAATCAGATTATTAGAGTCATATTATGATTATTATGGATTAGTGATTCAAAACTTTCGTCTACGGGTTCGATTTTGAAAACTGCGCGTTTAACGCTCCCGTTGCGGTAAAAGCCGGATAATTTTAAATAGTAATTTGAAGTTTTCAAATATTTAAATTTTGGACCCGTAGGTATTTTCTAAGAGACCTCTTTATAAATTTCTAAGTCCTTAAATTGTGTAAATTGCCCTTTTATAGTTAAAATCTTGTTTTTACGTTTGACCCGTTAATACGCGGTTTTGACCGGGTTTGACCATTTAAAGATCATTTGACCGAGTTTTTAAATCTTTTAGGTCCTTTATCACTTATCTTACTGAAATTATATGATTTTTATAAATTTAGTTTTGAACTCTATTTTTATAGATTTTTCTCAAAAACTATGCTCGGTTTGTACCCGTTTTTAGTTAAAATGTCATTTATTTGTGTCTTTCACTTAAATTATCCATTTACTCCAGAATACTTTGTTTATCATTTTTGAGCCTGGAATATTTTTAAGAATGTTAAATTCATAGTCTTACTATTTTTAAGTCATTTTACCATGTTTTCGGGTCCTGAAAGTGACTAAAAGAGGGTAAATCACAACATGTCCTTTATTCCAGAGGTTAAACATTTCTAACACTTCTAATATTCACTAAAATCTACTGAAATTTAAGTCCCAACATGTTGCCTAGTAGATCTATATATCCATATGCTTCAAATATGTAGAAAATGCCATAACCGACAATTACACTAGTGTAAACCATCATAACTTGAGTTTAAATGTTACCAACACTTCATTTAACTTCACAAACAGATTGTTAAGGTGTCATTAAGTCATTCATGAGTAGGTTATGGGTCTTGGTTAAAAGGATTTTTCAAACAAATGCTCAAGAGGGTGTTGTTACATGTAGAAAGGGGGTTTCAAGGTGAAATCCATGTATCAACCGTGGGTTTGAGTATGTAGCCACTTGGAACTTTTAAAAACAGGTTCTTGGGAGTCCATTAAGTCATAAAAATGCAGGTTACAAGTTTGGTTTACAAGAGTTTAAGCTTTCACAAGTTAGATGATGTCAAAACACTCAAAATGAGGGTTTTCATGGTGGAAATCGGTTTCCACCTCAAGAATGGCTAACAAAACATGAAGTTTACCTTCAAGAACGTTGGGAACTCCTTAAGAATGAGATGATGGTGAGATGTTTTCTGCTACAACAAGGAAATACACGGTTCTTAGATGTTAAATGATGAAAACAAGAGAAATGTCACAAAACCGACATCTTGAGCTTACACTCGATGTAACTCACGGTTTGGAGGGTGTTGATGGCCGTGAATGGCTTGAAACTCCTTGGACTTGGATGGAGAAACTCGAACTAAGGCTGGAGAGGTGGAACAAACACGGTTGTGTGACCAAATCTTGTGAACAAGGCTACTCCTTTGCGGTTTTGGTCTTGGCCGAATGTTTCTTGGTGTAATCTTCGAGTTCTTCTTCACAAAGCTAGAGAGAATTGTTGGGAGAGTGTTGTGAGGAGTGTTAGTGTGTTTGGATCAGATGGTTCGAATAAGGGAGAGAGGGAGAGAGAGAGGGAGAGATTGCATGGATTGTGAGTGGGTGAGAAGGATGGTGTGAAGAGGAGAGGAGAGTGGTGAGGGAGGGGCGGCCCGATCTTGGAGTGTAGTGGGGAGAGTTTTGATTTAATTTTAATTGTAAATTAATATTGTGTAGTGTAATTTTGTAGTATTGGGTATTATGTATTATTTAGTGGAAGGTGATTTGAGGTGTCTAATGCATACCCATGCATGCATGGCCGAAATTATGCAAGTGTGAGTGTGTATGCTCACATTTTAATTGCCTTCTCTTGAGTTTAATTTTGTAAGGGTGACTAGATGACATTCCCGGAACACTAATTTTAAAAAGGTAGGAACCTAAATTGGTTAAAAATCAAAAATAAAAATCACATGAAATCATAATTTACATCAAATAGCAAGAATTGTTTCCAATTTCATAGTAGTTGTATAGTTTCAATTATTAGCACTCATAGCATGGATAATGATGCAAGTAATCTAGGGTTAGGGTAACAACCTGGAGGTCGGTTGTCACACAATTGCAAGTATGAGTCTCACATCCGGTATCCAATACCCATGTGTTTGAAGAAATGACATTTAATACAATGTGTGAATCATGGAAATCGTATTTTATGGTTTGCTCAACATCCTCTTGTCTTTCAACTCCTTGAGATAGGAGGGACAATTCCTTTTCATTATCCTATCTCTCCATACTCAAAGCATGGATCGTTCTCCGTTACCTTAGGCTTCATAAGCTTGGTTTTTCGAGGTTTCGCTTTAACCTTTGCTTTGATGTATTCCTTTCCTTTGGCGATAATTGCCTTAGGATCGGGATTGGCCATTTCTTATAGCCTCCCTCATTGATCGAGAGAATAGGTAGAACCTCTCTACCCATCCCTGCCTCGGTTGCTTTGAGCATTGCATGAAGTTCACCAATGTCTTGTCCCACCCATTCATATTACAGTTTATTATGAATGTCTCAAACTTTAGTTAGGCAAACAAGGATCAAATCCTTGGCCAACTACTTTGAGACAGGGCAGATAAGCATCTTGAGGCTATCAATGTGGCTTTTCATCTTAAGAATAGATAAGATGATATCGATTGGGTTTCTTCCATGTGATATGCATAAAGTGCTCGAACTGTTTCGAAGCAATCTACTAAAGTTTGTTGAAGGAACATTTCCTTCAACTAGATTATCATGTCATATGCCCCATGATGCTCCAAACCCTTTTGGAGTTCGGGAATCATATTCCCAACATGAGGTAGGATACTTGCACAGAATCCTTAGTGTGCCTAAGCCAATCGTCAAAAGCCTTAACATCAACAGCATTGGTTGGTGAGGTATGGGATCGTCAAGGACATAGGCCTTTACTCATTCTTGAGAACGATTCTCAAGTTTCGAAATTGAGTCCATAAAGTTATTATGGTTAAGACGATCCCCTTTTAAGATGGTTCTCGGTGATAGGGTAGGGACGGTCGGGTAGCAGCATTGTAGTTTGCGGCCATTACTACAAAATTACAAAGTTCATTTTAGTATTTCTGAAGAATTGCATTTTAATTATTAATACCCTTTACACGTCTCATAGACAGTTAATAATTAAAATCTAGAATCCAACGTTACATTTAAATGTTGGTTAGGTGACCTTTATCCCATTATTTAAATTAACAAGGTAGTCAACAGTTGACAATTGCAACCTATTGCAACTTCTAGTCTTATGGGATCGGTTAAACATCATATGTTTAGTCGGCATGTTTAATCCCATCAACACCATTGTACGCCATGCTTCGGTGACCCTAATCACATGGTTTCCAATTCAAGTCGTCCTACTTACACACACGTGTGAGTTTTCACATAAAAGCGGTTAGGTGACCTTTATCCCACAAGTACGTTAGACTCACCTCAAAGATACAAGTTCCCTACAAGTGGTTAGGTGACCTTTATCCCACAATAGTTCCCAAGTGATTCGAGTGTCGTGTAAAAGGATGGTGTTAGACTTGTTACCAAAGGGATTTAAGCTTCCATTAATTCTAGTTATGAAAACTCTATGTACCTTGTATTCGCATGCTTTCAAATACATGGTACCCTATGGTTCTCTTTTAATAAAACTTCTTTTATTTTGAAATCATTAATCCTTTTAATAACCTTTTATTAGTCACTGAATGATTAGGAACCAAAAAATTCAGCTTGTTATGATAGTTTATTTAGATTGTTAAGCATATCCATATATCAAACAATCAACATAAAATGAATAATCAAACAAGCATATATCAAACACCACATGTGCATAACCATAGCCACTATGTTGACAACACTTGTTTGCCATCACAAGTGTTATCATTAGGTCTTTCCTAAGGGTTGAACACAACACAAAGACGAGATCTCCAAAGACCCCCACTTGAACTTGCATCCAAATGCTTCAAGTCCTTCTCTTTTGTCTTCCTTTAGTGCTTCCATCTTGTGCATCTTCTTTTACAAAATTTATATCCTAATACAAATTTTCTAATAAAGGAAAACATACTTAATCTATCTTTTACATCACAAATGAATGAATAAATAGATTACATCCAAACACAAGCACAAAGGAATAATTATTACAACCCATAAGAATGAAATCAACCAAAACAAACATCCATTTACAACCAAAACTACACAAGGTCAAGGCTAGGTTATACACCAATATGAAACATCATACAAGAACCAAATAAACCCCCATATGACCCTAAATTTTCAGCCAACATAAACCATGAATTTAGGGTCTTTTGTCCAAACAAAAACATAATCAACTACTTGATGTCTTACTTTCAAGGTTTAATCACTAGAATGTTAGATATAACCTTGAAAGGGGGAATTTATTATCATCAACACAAAAACAGCCCCAATATGGTTGTTAAAGCCTCATAAAACCAATTTTACAAGAACACATGAAACTAGTCATCCACATATCCGGCTCTAGATGCCAATGTTGGGTTTGTTGGAACAAATCAAAGTAGTTTAACCTATTAAACTTGAAAACGCAGCGGATTAATCATCAAATAAATATCATTTGTAATCTGAAAATATGGTTCATTTCATGACAACAACAAACCCAGAACATAAGGATCTTATATATGTGTTTGAACTAACTATCACCAATAAATAACAACCCAAAACGTTCAATACATACTACCTTCCATAGGCTGCTGAAAAACGAGATATAGATGAAGAGAATGATGTTCTTGAGCAGCCAAGACACCAAGAAGAGGTGTCCTCAAGTTTCCATACCCACAAGCATCAAGCATACACCATTCTTGCTAAGATTTGAGCACCAAATCGGATCAAGAAAGCTGCTGGAATCTTCTTCCAGCCGTGAACATCAACAAAGCTGCTAGAGCTTTGTTCCAGCCGTAATATCTTTCTTCCAAAGAAAGAGTGATGTTCTTGTGACCCTTTTGCATATGAGAGAGTGAGAGAGATCTGAAATGGAGAGTGTGTATGTTCTAGGAGAGCCAAAAACCAAGAGAGAACAAAAGAAAACAAAAGGGAGAGGCTGCCCAAAGGGGGCGGCCGAATCCTTATTTTGTTTAGGGTTTTCCCCCCAAAAACTTTAATCCTTTTAAACAAAAGTTTTTTAATAAGTTATGTAATTACCCCTTTAATTATATAACTTATACACACACTCCTATTATTTGATGTTATTTAACCAAATTAAACAACATTACAAATAATATCCATGAACAAAATATCCATATAAGTTGTTCAATCTCATATGCAACTTATTTAGAAAACCCATTTTCTAAATTGGTGTATTTATTTAATTGCATGATCATATCATCAATTAAATATTAATTGTGTTTGCTAAGCTTGTTATTGGGTATGACCCGACTTGGATCATAACGTACTAACCACATCAATGTTCTATGTGTCTTGGGCATAAAGAATCCAACAAATTTATCCAATTTACTTCCAAGAGTAGAAGGCCTTCCGAATGAAGAAGTTTGTTAAGCTTCGGAAATTGATTTGATATTTAATCAAATGCTTCTTTCGAGACTAAAAACAATTCGGAAGATAAGATTAACCGTGCATGACTTTTCCTTCGGAAGATATATATGGCATCTTCCGAGGGTTAATTTCCCTTTGGAAGAACTTATACTTAGTAAAAATTTTGGAAAAACCTTTGTAACAGGGCTTAGATTGTATTGACAAAGACAAGAAACAATTTTTAAACGTTTTCAAATAAGATAGACTAATCAATGTTTATCATCCCAATAGCCGTAATAAGATACTTAAATCTTTGTTCATCAAATGTCTTGGTGAACAAATCAACATATTGTTCATTTGAATCAACTTTGACTAGTTTAATTAGGTTTTTCTTATGAATATCTCTAATGAAATGTACCTGATGCCAATGTGCTTTGTCTTGGACTGCTTGACAGGATTTTCTGTAATAGAGATCGCACTCTTGTTGTCAATGTGGATAGGAGTTGTTAGTGCTCTAGAAAGGTTAACATGTTGTCTTTATATGTCTTTTTGATATTTGTAATAGTATAGGGACTAGTTTTATAATTTGTTAGTTCCTTTCTGTTTCATTATAAATAGCTTAGACTTGCATGTAGTAAGTAACTAGATTGAACGAGCTTAGAGAGAAACTGCTTACTTACTTTGTAATTTTCTTTGCTTGATATTAATGAAAACATGAATTTTTTTGATATATTGCTTGATTTGATTACTTTGTTTGCATTTCATTGAATTGTGTTCATATATCATCACAGATTGGTACATTTGATCCTATCAAATGGTATCAGAGCTGTTGGTAAGCTGTTAGTGAGCGATTTTTGAGGTTTGTCGAACTTTCAAACTCAAAATTCACTAAATCTTGATTGATAGACAATGCAATTGAAAACTTGTGAATTTCAAATGTGTTTCATCATCAGAAAACATGATTTGAATCACAATTAGCAGTTAAATTCATCATATTTGAGATAATTTGTTGAATTTGTGTTCGAAAAAGGTTACTATTTTTCGAACTGAAAATCATAAAATTGATTGATTTGTTGTTGATATTGAAAGAAATTGATGTTAGAAGAATGATTATCGGTATAAAACATGTTTAATTGGAAAGTTTCAATCCAATTCATCAACTTTTCAAGAATTTCATAAGATTTGAGTTAGTTACATTCATATGAACATGATGAATGGGGCGCATTAGATTGAGATTTGCTGAAAAATTGCCTAAGTGTTAGGCGTTTGACTACTGTTTGGTCGCATTAACACTGTGTAGACGTTTTCAGTTCAGACGCTTGACTACTGTTGAAGAGTAAAAGTCCAGACGGTTGAAAACTGTTGAGGAGCTTTACAACTGTGTAGGCGCATTTCAACTGTTCAGGCGTTTTACAACTGTTCGGAGGCATCAACTTGGGTTTTAGGACCTGGTATTTGAACGAAATACCGAGTGATTAGCGTGTAAAAGATCAAATAGTACGGAATCCTATTTGATTGGCGATCCAATCAGTGAGACACACAAAGAATCAATAAAGAATTGAATCTAACGTTAGAAATCGAATTGGGAATCGATCTAATGTGTTCGTGAACTTGGAGAACGAATTGGGAGGCTTCTGGACGGCTAGGGTACGTCTTGGAGTCGAATAGAATGAATGCTTACGTTTTTCCACGAATTGGGTTGTATTTATAGGTTAGTATTGTTCATTCGGGCGACTGAACCATAAGTATGGTTCAGTCGTGCGATTGAACCATGCAGTTGATTCATCCGCACGACTGAGTGTTCAGTCGTGCGACTGAGCCAATCTTATGTGTCAATCATACGACTGATCCAGTCTTCTGGTTCAGTCGTGCGACTGAGTCAATCGTATGAAGTATTCATGCGTGTGGTCCATTCGCATGGGCCATTCGCATGAGAACTTCATTATGTTAAGTTTGAATGTATTAATTAATATAACATTATGTGTAACCATTCAAACAATCACAAACCTAATTAACCAATTCAATATCGACTCATTAATGAAATATTAGACATTACAAATCACAAACAATCAATATCATTTCATTAATCATTTCAAATTACATCAGAATCAGATAAACAAGATCTATTACATTTCATATCATGATCTAGGGACATACATGTATCAACAAACTCCCCCTTGGACCTAGATCTCTCTAATGTCTTGTTTTCTGCATAACCTCCTCATATTTCTTGTACTTGTCCTCTTTTGTGACTCCCGCGTGAATCTCAAACGCGAAGCAGAGTCGTATGACATTCTGGAACTGGAGGGCTTGTACAATATCCTGCGTATCATAGAACAGTGGCCACTTGTATAGCGTATAGACATCATTAGCTGACAAGTTGGTAAGCCACATTGGGTCGAATACCCTGATAGTATCCATTTGGCCCTCTTTGTTTAGGACTATGACCGCTTCTGCTGTTCTCCAATCGTAGTACCACCACTTAAAGTGTGGAGTGAATCCTGTGGCATTTCCCTGAGCGGGATTCTTGACATTGTGCGCGGAGGACTCCACTTCAACACTATCTTTGGCTTTCCAGTAATGGCATCAACTTCAGACCTTCTGATATACCTAGTAGGCTGTTGGGGTCTGAAGTTACCCACCTGGTGTGGTACTCCTTCTTTAGGGCAGCCTCAAACCAGCCTGACATCTTCCTCGGGTCAGCATACAAAAGCTTTAGTTTAGCCAGCTGGTTGAGCTCAAAACCTAGTAGAGTCTTCAGATCATGTGGGAATTTGAAGTACTCTATGCCATTTTCCCTCTTAACTGCATATACGTTAATATCCTCAAAATACGCCCATGCTATGATCCTGCCAGACACCTTATGATGTTTCTTGACTCTGTAGAGTTTGGTGTAGGCATCCTGTTTAGGTGCAGCACGTTGGGCTCTAACTTCTTCAAAACACGCAGCCCACTCAGCCTTTCGGATATCGACATCATCATTTGAGGCTTGGGCCGTTTCTTCTACCTTCTCGGACTCTTGCTCCATCTTGTCTAACACCTCAAAAGTATCGCTGACGAGGGATTCACCCAGATTGGGGACCACATTTCCCTCATTGTCAGCATACTGAGGGTAGTGCTCGGCAGTGACATCTTCAATCTCGATTTCATCAACATCGTTGAGCTCTTCTTCACTGTCGAGTCGCAGTCGCATTCGAGCATCACTATCTTCATATCTCATTTGAGCTTGAAGATCTCTGCGAGTTGCTCGTTTGATAGGTCGTGAATTATTTCCCCTTCTTCAGGGGTATAACTCACCGACCTCCTTACGATCCCTTGCAGATCAAGAATCATTGTTAGCTGAGTCTTGACCTGTTGAAGGGGAGCAACATCAAACTCATCCCTTTGGTAATTTGGATCTGTTTGATTTACACATTCAACATATCACCATTAGTAATTAATCAAAACAGAAATGCATTTAAACTTAATTTAAACATTGAATACATAGGTTTCAATACATGATTCAAATACAAAAGTAATTAAATACATAAACATCTAATCTTTACTTTTGTCCTGGATCATCGTCTCGTCACTTGGTGGAGCAGAGGAAGAAGCTGGTTGGTCTTGTCTGTTCTTGGACCTCCTCTCTTGACCTGAAGCAGAGGCCGATGCAGCTGCATCCCCTCCTTCTGCATCATCATCATCATCCTTCTCCTCTGTCCTTTCTTCTTCAGTTTCCTCCTCCTCCTCTGTCTCATCCTCATCATCCTCATCATCATCTTCATCATCATCATCACCATCATCTCCGACTCCCTCTTTGATCTTCAGGGGCTCCTCCTTAGATCCTTTTAGCTTTAACATGATCGTTTTCTTTGCCTCCTCCAACTCCTCTATCTTCTTGTTTGATGTGACACTATGTGCTTGGAGTTGGGCTATCTCATGGCTCTGAGCAGCCATATGTTGGGCCTGCTCCTCTATCACTCGAGCCTGCTCTTCTATCTGGTGAGACTGAGCAGCAGTAAGGTCAGCAAGCTGGCGGATCTGAGCCGCCTTCTCCTCATCTGCAGCTAATAGGCGCATCACCATCCTGTTGAGCGCAGACAGCTGTTCCTCTACCCTAATTGGAGGTAGAGGTGATCCATATGTATGAGAGGGATGGGCTGAGGGTCCAGCTTGGTGGGTAGTGGTGGTGGTTGTGTTGTAGTGAAGATGGGTCTGTGAAATGGTGGAGGTGATGTGGGAGTGAAAGATATGGTGGTAGAAGGTATCTGTACAGTGGTGGGAGGTGTGGAGGTATGGTATGTAGCTGTGGTGGCTGTGGTGGCTGTGGTGGTGGATGGTGGCTGTGGAAGTGGTAGTGTGGTGGTAGCAGTAGTGGCTGTGGTGGTAACGAAGGTCAAACGTCGCTTCTTCTTCTTTTGCCCGTGGGGCTGAGCCATCCTTTTCCTCCTCGTTCCCGTCGAGGTGGATGCTCCCCCTACAACCCTGCTAGCTGACTCCAACTCGGATCAGTAGCTGTCTCTCCTGAGTCTCTTGGGCGTTCACCAACCGCCCTTAGCCCATATTCAGTGGGAACAACTTTGCTTCCCACAGTTCGTGTCAAGGGCTCTTCCTCCGACTCCTCTTCCTCCTCACCAGGAACAAAGTCCTGATGGAATCCAGCAGACTCGGCTATGTCTCCAGCTGGGGCGGACACTGGAGGTATAACATCTGAAACTGTGCCTCTCGGTGGAGTAGGCATATCATCCCCAGCGTTCCCACTGTCGTCATCATCAGAATCATGCTCTGGGAGCAGTAGCCTCTCGTCATCTGAATCACTATCATCATGACGCCATTTCCTTCTCCCCGGCGCCACATATCTCTCGTTGGCCAAATGGCTGATCAATCTCTTAACCTGGGGCTTCACCTGCTTGCCCCTATACACCCTCATACGACCAAAGTCATGTGTAGAAATCTAGGGTACATACAAAAACCCTCCTTCCCCTTAGCCTCCAGGTTCTGCACCAGATAAGAAAAGATCATACTTGAAAAGCTGAAAGGGTGGTTCAGCACCAGTGCCACGTAGGCATTCTGAATCTGGTCTGATAGGTCGTCGAACCCACCCCTCCTGGAAGCAATACACTTTAGGATCACATGAACAGGTTTGCTTTGTTGAGCACACCTGAGTTTATGTCCCAGCGTACTTGATCCTGAGGAAGCAGCCTCTCACAGTCAGTGGATGTAATCTGGTGGGGTGATCCATATCATCTCCCAAACTCAAGAACTCTCTGGATATCAGCAGCTGTAACCTCAATATCATGACCCAGAATGGAGCTCCGTATACTGTACGGATCACGAGAGCGATCAACTGAGGCATTCTCCCAGAATGCCTGGTGTAATGACCTGTAGGGCGTGCAAGGTGTAGATATAGCCTTATGTATCCGAGAACGTCTAAGGAAAGCTATAATCTCTGTGAACTCGGCCCCGTTCCGAGTAGTATGATCCAAGTGAGCACATATGTTGTGCTTTGGATTAATGGACCATCTATCAGCCATTAGCCTGAAACACAAGACACAGAACCTTTAGTACATAATACATCAAAATTCAGTTCTAAGTGTAATGTTTAATTCATTCTGATTCATTCGTGCGAATGAATCATGCGACTGAAGTCAGTCGGTTGTCCTTTCATGCGACTGAGCTCATTCGGTTGAATGTGACATGCGACTGAGTTCAATCTGCTGACTGAGTCTGCGATTGGTTCAGTCGGCCGACTGAGCTCATTCGCATGGTTCATTCGGCCGATTGACCCAATCGCAAGATTCAATCGTGCGATTGGAGTTCATCCGGACGACCAGTCGTCTGTCTCACTGTTCAGTCGCCTGTGATTCGAATCTTTATCAAAACAAGTGATTTAACATGGGTTACCGGTTCAATAGACTCGCCATCTCGTTACTAATAACCTATTAAACTTAATTTTAACATTTTGCATAGTTTAGGTAGGTTATTAGGTCAATTTTCAGTCCGTTTCTTGTGTTCATTCGAACATCACGAAATTAGGGTTCCAGCTTTCAGATTTCGGTGAGATAGATTCAATCTACCTGTATAATCAACAACGAACGTCAGATCAATATCAATGTAAAAGCACGGTCTAGCGAAATTTTGGCAGAGTATGGTAAGGGTGCGATTTAGGAGCGATTGAGAGTGATGAGTAGAATGCGATCGACTGTGGCCCTTTAAATACTGAAACTGAGTTCAATCGGCCGACTGGCCTCATTCGCTCAGTTCATTCGGGCGACTGAGGCTCAATCGTGCGATTGGCCCAGTCAGTCGCATGCCGTTGACCGACTGAGGTTCAGTCGGTCGACTGACTCAATCGTGCCCTTTCATTCGCACCTTCAGTTAACCGACTGAGTCTCAGTCGGTCGACTGATTCATTCGCCCCTTCCATTCGGTCGAATGGATCATTCTGATAAGCCATTCGGGTGAATGGCTCAATCTCATGTCCAGTCGTGCGAATGGGAGCCATTCGCATGGTTGGTCCATACTCATGGTCCAATCGTGCGAATGGGTCACACTTAGTAATTTTCTGCCATTTTGAACATTTTACATTTAAAACCTTTTAACTTTTGAGATTAACATTATGAGCATTTGATCATCTCAGACATGATCATTTTAACTTGAAACTTTTTGATCACCTCAGACGTGATCCTTTTAAACAATTTAGTCACCTCAGACGTGACCCTTTTAAACACTTGTCACCTCAGACGTGACTCTTTTAAACTTTGAAATCATGTGGTCATCTCAGACATGACCCTTTTAGTAGTTGATCCTTACTGATTTTCATGATGTAGTCCGAACTAACAAACAAACTAAAATGACTAAATAAATTAGAAAAATAAACTGAAGTACAAAATAAACTTGTTTTTGGCTTTTTGTGAGAGATAAATCCTAAGATAGAAATCTACTGGATTTGTTCCGGAATAGACAGCTTCAACTTAGATTGACCACATCTGAACCAATTCAATTTTGGAATCATACAGGCAAGTCAAATCATTTGGGACTTGTTATCAAAATCTTTTGATGCTCAATTCTTGGTTTTCATCCAGAGTCGTTAGCAAGTTTAGGAAATCATACTGGAACTATTAGATTCCACATTGATTTGAACTTTCAAGAATTGCAGCCACAATGATTGTCAATATATTTGTCCTCTTAAATCCATACACAGACTTTTGACACAAACTGGTGATAGTTTTAGGTTTAATTATTTCAACTAACATTTGTGGATCCCACACTTATATGGTAATCAACATTCCTCAGGAGCTTTTGAGCGGTCTACGGGTATTTTTACAAGAAGAGACTATTCTTAAGCTTTCAAAGAGAAGCCAATCCTCAGGTCAGTGCCATCGCACAGCAGAGAGGCGGCAAACAACAATGAATTCTAGAATATCTAGGTTATGCTTATCCTCAGGTCAGTGCCATCGCACAGCAGAGAGGCACACAACCTATCTTCTTGTTAGAGCAGCTTAATTTTATTTTGCACAAAATGCACCAACAACTAAGTCATTAGTTGATAGCATTTGTCTTTCATTTTTTTCGTGCTTTGCTCTATTTATGGTCATCCGCACACATTCATGGCGTTTACATGCTCTTTACCCCTTATTGGAATATTGTTGATTGTGTTAACCAGTGATAAGATGGAAGCCCACAGTCAGTTGAACAACTTAGTTTGATCTTGAGATCACCAGTCAGGTCTAATCATCTATTGTGTTGAATCTACCGACATATCATTTGTGGTCTAGCAACCTCTAGGTCTACTTTCTTTGTGTTACCTTAGTAGTTGCCAGTTTTTCTATCATCTTCCCTTTTATATTGCTTAGACTACACAGACTTATACTTTGAATTTTGCATCTTTTCTAAATTAAATTTTAAAGTCCCTCTTGATTTGTTCCTGTGTACTATCATTTTCCAAAGGTTTGGATCGGTATCACAGATACGATCTACCTTATATCAGCTATCCACTCCTTCTCCCTCAATTTTTTTTATGTTACTTGTTGACTTTTCTCCCCCCTAAAATACTAAAATCATAACTGGTTTAATTATTTTAGGATTTTAATAAACAGCAAATAACATGAGTTTAATTTAAACAGACTAAAATAAACAAATAAAATAAAATAAAAAAGAAAATTAACTAAACTACATCGGACTACACATGATCATCATCAGGAATAACATCACTTTTCTTTTTAACGCCGTTGACCTCTAACAAATATGAAAACGTGGTTTATCAAAGCTTTAGTATAGAGGTCAGCGCGTTGAAAATCAGTATTAATTTTTACCACATCAATTAAGTTCTTTTCAAAACAATCTCTTATGAAATGGTATTTAATACCGATATGTTTGGTCTTTGGATGTTGGACCGGATTTTTAGTTACTGCAATTGCAGCAGAGTTATCAACAAAAATAGGAGTAGAAGAGAACTTTAAACCGTAATCCCGCATTTGCTGTTGAATCCAGATGATTTGTGAACAGCAACTTGCAGCAGCAACGTATTCGGCTTCACAGGTTGACAATGCAACCGATGTCTGCTTCTTACACTGCCAGGTAACTAATCTTCTCCCAAAGAATTGACACCCTGCTGATGTAGACTTGTAGTTCATCTTGCAGCCCCCGTAATCCGAGTCACTATACGCCGTGAGCTCAAAGTCATCATCATGAGGATACCACAACCCAAGTGTGGGTGTACCCTTCAGATAACGAAATATTCTCTTGACCCCGATCAGATGGTTGACCTTAGGCTTAGCCTGATATCTAGAACATAAACATGTAGCATACATGATATCAGGTCTTGAGGCAGTGAGGTACATGAGGGATCCAATCATTCCTCGGTACATTGTGGCGTCCACTAGATCCCTTTTCATCAGGTGCTATATCGTGATTGGTAGCAAGTGGAGTCCCAGCAGCAGAAGCATTCTCCATGTCAAAGCGACTGAGAATGTCTCCTACATACTTGGTCTGATGTAGAAAGATCCCATTTGGTGTCTGATCCACCTGTAACCCGAGAAAGAACTTCATCTCCCCCATAGCACTCATCTCAAACTCTTTCTTCATAACTGCTTCAAACTCTTTGCATAACTCTTCGTTCTTTGAACCGAAGATTATGTCATCGACATAGATCTGTACGAGCAGTAGGTCTCCATCTTTTTCTTTGATGAACAGCGTGCAGTCAATGACTCCCCTGCGAAAGCCGTGTTTCACAAGATGAGTCGAGAGTTTCTCATACCAGGCTCTTGGAGCTTGATGAAGCCCGTATAAAGCCTTGTCGAGTTTGTAAACTCTATCCCGATGATAAGGATCTTCAAATCCCTCGGGTTGACTGACATAGACTGTTTCTCTGATTTCTCCATGAAGAAATGCACTCTTCACATCTAATTGGTAGACTTTAATCTTCATGTACGATGCATAGGCAAGGAAGATACGAATGGCTTCCATCCTTGCCACGGGTGCAAACACTTCATTGTAGTCAATTCCCTCGACTTGGCGAAATCCCTGAACCACCAATCGAGCCTTGTTCCTGATAATGACCCCTTGGTCATCCTTCTTGCATTTCAAGACCCATGGTGCCAATGACCTTAGCACCTTTAGGTCTATCTACCAGAGTCCATACACCTAACTTCTTGAACTGAAGAAGTTCTTCTTGCATGGCACTCACCCACGCCTCATCATTTAGTGCATCACTGACGTATTTTGGCTCAAACTGCGAGACAAAACACCGATAAGCACCATCATGAATGTAACCCTTCTCCATAACCGAGGCGTAATCAGCTGAGTATAGCTGATTTCGGGTTTGTACTCCTGATCTGACATCCCCAATGACATTGTCTAGGGGATGATAGACGTTTAGTCGTGATCCTGGAGTAGTAGGAACAGCTACCTCAGAGCCAAGATTATGAACATTTGGTTCTGCATCTGAGGTAGTTGGAGTTTGAGGTTCCGAAGTCGAAGGTGCATCACTGTTAGATGCTTGTGGACTTTCAGGAACTGGAACCTGTTCCTCCTGACTGTTCTGATCATCTTCTTCAAAAGAGGAGTCACTGTCGTCGACTACTCCCCCTGACTGAGTAGATGATTCTCCCTGTGAGCTAGATGATGTTGAATCCTGAGATGGTGTATTCAAGATATCATACATCATCCGAGTAGCTAACTCATCATCCGAAGGAGAGATAGGGATGTTGAAGGACTTGAAGAATCCATCATAGTCGAAAAAGTAGGCGGGTCCTTTGCCAGTAGGTGGTGTGGTATATCTCTGAACGTCAACATTACACCACACTTCTACTAGACCCGTTGAGTTGTTGTAAACTCGCTTGTTCGGTATGTTGTATCCTAGAAAGATTCCTTCATCAGCCTTCTCGCTGAATTTACCTTCTTGTGTTTTCTTCAGAAGTGTGCACGGCGCGCCAAATGGTTCGAGATACTCCAAATTCGGTTTGCGTCTTTGTAGTAGCTCGTAACATGTCTTTCCGTGGCGCTTGACTATCAGAACTCGATTCAGTGTATAACATGCATTAGCTACTGCCTCATTCCAGAATTGGATAGGCAGTTTCGAGTCTGCCAGCATAGTCCGTGCTGTCTCTATCAAGCTTCTGTTCTTTCTCTCAGCAACGCCATTCATCTGAGGCGTGTAGGCAGAAGTGAATTGATGCACAATTCCTTTTTCCTTGCAGTAAGCCTCCATCCACTGGTTCTTGAATTCCGTCCCGTTGTCTGAGCGTACTTGTCTAACCTTCAGCTTGTAGAGAGATTCCAGTGTGGTTACTAACTCCTTGAATGACTCAAATGTTTCTGATTTGGACTTCAGAAACATTACCCAAGAGAACCTTGAGTAGTCATCAGTAACCACAAAACAGTACAAGTCGCCTGCAATGCTCTTTGTACTGACTGGACCAAACAGATCCATGTGAAGAAGTTCAAGAGGAAGTTCTATTGAATGAACTTTCTTTTCCTTATGAGACTTCTTTGTCTGTTTGCCTTTCTTGCAAGCTACACAAAAATCAGGAAGCTGGAAGTTCTTGACATTAACTCCTCTCACAAGATCCTTCTGAATCAAGTGATTCATCTTCCTTTGACTAATGTGTCCCATTCTCCTATGCCAGGAGATGGAATCCTTCTCAGTAGCTTTAGATAGAAAACACTGAACCTCATGATCCGTTGTAGCAGCTGTTGACAGATCCAAAACATAAAGGTCTTTATATCTTGAAGCAGTCATCAAAACTTGGTCCTCTGGGATCACGTAGTCTTTCTTGAGCACGTAACACTTCTTGTTGTCGAAGATGACTTTAAATCCCTTATCACAGATTTGAGGAAACAGAAGTAAGTATTTTGAAGTTGTTGAACGTAGTTCACCTTATCAAACTTAACTTTCTGATTCCCACTTCTCCCTGAGCTGTGATATAGCCTCCCTTGTTTCCAGCAATGAAACATGCCCTCCTTTTATTTGCTTGACGTTTGATAAAAGAGCCCTGTTTCCTGTCATGTGCCTGGATGCTCCGCTGTCTACAATCCACGTGTTAGTTTCAGCACTGTAGCGAACACCCTGCACATACAATGTAAAGATTAGTTTAGGTTAGGAACCCAAGCCTTTACTGGCTTGGGTTTCCCAGAGGCATCACACATCATGAATTCAACCCATTGACCCTTAGAGGGTGAGGGTAGCTCAGGTTCCTTCTTGTCATCATTATCAGACACAGAGGATGACTTCTCTTTCCATAAGCCAGATTTGTGCAATGCCTGTTTGTGATAAACAGTCGACTGGCTAACAGGTTGAACTTTAGGTTCACTAGTTCTTCTAGGTGGAGTTAAAGAACTCCTCTTAGAAGACCTAGGTTTTGAGTCCTGAAGTTCAATCTTCTTCCTAGGTGTCTGATAGTAAGGACAAAAGGAAGCAATGTGTCCACATTCTCCACAGTTGTAGCACGACCTGCTATCAACTTTATGATTAAACTTTCTTTGTGGAGATGTGTGTGACACTCTAGTAACATCACTCAATTTAGGTTTTGACTCTGGTTCTTTTGATGTTTTCTCTTGTTTAACAAAGTTACTGGTTTTAACATTTTTAACATCTTTTTTCTTTTGGTTAACTGGTTTTTGAACTTGAAACTTGTGAAAGATTAACATTTGAAGTCTTTTTAGGTTCTGATTTGACTCTGTTTGACCCTGACTTTAAGTTAACCTTTTCAAATTCTTTTTCCAGATTAACGCAAGGCATTTTACCCTTTGCCTTTGAAGTGGCCTCCTTTTGTTTGTTTCCAGATTCAATAGATGAACATGAGGAATCTGGATCACTAACGAGGAGTAGACACCACATGATCCTTGATGGGGTTATTATTTATTGGTCTGGTCTTAGTGTTCATCAAGGTCTCAGGTGGTGGTGGAACCACTTTATAACCCAATCCCTCCCCGTTGTTTCTTTCTCTCACTAAGTGTTGGACAATGTGTGAAGAACTTGTCCAACTGTGCAGTTTCTGTTTTAATGAGTTTACTTCTACTTCTAGAACTGCCTTTTGCTTCTTAGTGTCTTCTAGGGAGTTTAGATAGTACCTAATGTCATTAGCTTGGTTAAATGCAACTACTTCGGTTTCTCTAAGCTGTTTAGTCAAAGATCTATCTTTTCTTTGTAACTATGCTCATTTTGTTTTAATACTCTATTAGCCTCAGTGCACAGTTGCAAATCTTTTACTAAGTTATCATTATGATCTAATAACCTAGCAAATTTCTCATCTATGCTATTTCTAAAGTATCACAATCAGAACAAGCATGATTATTAAACATTTGGTCAGTGGTACTTACCTGAGTTGGTTCAGAAGAGTTAGCCATCAACGCAGCATCAGATGTCTCTGGTTCTGGTGATTCTGTCTTTTCTGTCTTTGCTGTGGTAGTCTCCTCTTTAGGCTTGTAGCTGACCTCAGTAGCAGTTGTTTCTTCACTATTTGACATTGCTATCTCAACTGCTAGATCTCCTTCACTCGCGGAATCATCGTCTATGTCTTCTACATTGCAATGTTTGATTCCCCTGGAGAGACAAACCTAAAACTCCAGTCCTGTCCTTCATCATCATGAGCAGTCAAGGCTTTTGGATCCTTGCTTGATGAAGTAGAACTAGTAGCTTGCTTGTCTTGGCGAGTGAAGGACGAGAATGGGTTCCCGTTACCCGTCTTCTTTGGCTTACACATTCTCTCTTGAAGTGACCCTTCTCTCCACAGTTGAAGCAGGTCACTTTGCTCTTGTCAAAGCCAAATGTGGTATCCTTAGTAGCTACCAAGTTCTGTCCGGTCTTTTTCACAAACTTCTTTCCCTCCGGACAGCACTAGCTAAGGCCCACATAATATCCATCCTCTCCAGCTCCATCTCGTCCACCTGCTCGTAGTCCTCGTTTTCCAGATGGCAGTTTCCAATCTTCCCAGCAACAAGTCCATCATAAGAATGAACCACTGCAGCCAAAAGATCCATGTGTTCTCGAGCTACTTCTACAGTCACATTACCGAGATTCTCGGTCATCAGTTTAGTAGCATTCGCTTCAGATCCAATATAGTGGGTACAAGAAGACCCTGACGTGTCTGATCCTGAAGGAGAAGCATGTGAAGGACTCGATGAGCTAGACACAAATGCAGTCTGGAGAGGTGCTCCAGATGTCTTAGCTTGAGGCGTGGCATTGTACAAAGCTGGATTCTGAGTGTACGAAGACTTCTGAGCTCTGTACTTCATCCTAAGTGCTTCTTCTTGCAGCTTTAGGATGAAGTCATTGATATCCAGCTTTGCCAGCATTTCGTTCTGTCTCAGGTTAGACACGAATGAAGCCCACTTTTCCGGCAATCCGTCTGCAATGTTTGTAACTTTTTCTTCCATGGTAGTAGCCACCCCATGTGTATGCAGTTCACTCATCAGATGGTAGAATCTATCTATAACATCGTCCAAACTCTCATTTCCCATCGATGAGAAGTTTGAAGGAAATTATCTGCCCATGATATATATTAAATTGATGTGGCTAGTGTGATATGATCCAAGACGGGTCATACCCAATAACAAGCCAAACAAACACCGAAAGACAATTTATTTGTTGATAAGATCATACAAATAAGTAGTGACACCAATTTAGAAAATTGGATTTTCTAAATATTGCTTTTGTAAATAAACATTATTATGTGGATAATTGTTCATGAGATATTATTTGTTTTTCATTATTTAGTTTTACTAAATGATAACAAATAAAAGAATGTTTAATTTATAAAGTTTAAAAATTAGTTTTCAACTTTATAAACAAAGGGTTAAAGTGTGTTAGTTTATGTTTAAAAGTTTAAAAAGATGCACTTCCTTTTTGGTCTCATTTGGCCGCCCAAAAGGGGCCCTTTGGGGTTCCTTTTGTTGTCTTGAAAATTGGTGTTTTAAAGAAACTAACACACTCCAACAAACCATCATTCACTCTCACATGCAAAAAGCTTTTTGAACTCTCCACACCTCTCTCTCTCTCACGGTGTTTGTTGGTTTTTAAAGGAAAAGAGCAGAATTTTTCAGCAATCAAAAGTGGTTTTGGTTGCTGAAATTTGGTGTCAAGAATCCTAGCAATCAAAAGTGTTTGTACAAGCTTGGGGTATCACCACTTGAGGGCTTCGATTTTGAAGTTTCAGCCAAGTTTTCATCAACTTTTTCCCTCTCTAATCTCGAAATCCAGCAGCTACAAAGGTTGTAGTTTCTTCATTTCATGTTATCTTTTGTATGCATTTGTATAATGATCCATGGCTTGGGGTTCTTTATTAAATGGTTTAATAATCATCATATCAACATGTTTTAAAACATATATATTCCGCTGCGTTTTCATATAAACAAGATTATATGAGCTTTGATAAACATGTTAAAACCCCTACAATGGCATCAAGAGCCACTTATACATATGCATACATTATTTCCTCCCTAGTTCACGGTTT
Source organism: Flaveria ramosissima (assembly GCA_025215565.1). Classification (NCBI taxonomy): domain Eukaryota; kingdom Viridiplantae; phylum Streptophyta; class Magnoliopsida; order Asterales; family Asteraceae; genus Flaveria; species Flaveria ramosissima. The sequence continues at coordinate 40,076,628 of CM046035.1, forward strand.
TGTGGTGCTTGACACCAAAAAATCCGTGAGTTAGGGGCTGGATTTTGACCCCCTTTGGTGTTTTAAAGATGCTTCTTTATGCATATAAGGATCTTTAAAACTCTAGATTATTAGATGTTTATTTATATGTTCTTAACCCATTTGTTCTTGGTTTATGTTGGCCAAAAACATGGGCTAAAGGGGCTGCCAAAATCGATCTTCTTGTGTATGTTTGATCATGTTGTTGTTGATTATGCATAACAAAGCCTAGACCATTTGGATTGAATGATTGGTTGTCATGTTATATTCATTGGGCATGTAATAATTTAATTTTGTTTCAAGTCTTGTTTTGTAATCTATTCATTCATATGGTTTGTAATAAATAGATTAGGAGTTTATCTTTACTAGAAAAATGTATTAGGATACATATTTTGTAAGGATGCTCAAGATCAAGACTTGAAGAAAAGATGGACAAAGAGGATGCTTGAAGATGTGGATTCAAGTGGGAGTTCCTTTTGTCAACCATGTGTCATGTTCTTAACCCTTAGGACAAGACCTTTTGACACACTTGTTTTGGCTAAACAAGTGTGCTCAATTTAGTATGCTTTGTTATGCATATATGAATTGTTTGGTTATGCTTGGTTGATGCTTATGATGTTGTTTTGTTTTGGATATTTGGATGTCATTAACAAACCATCACTAGAACAAGCTATTACAAGAAATTGGTTCTCAAATCATTAAGCAAAATAGAATGGGTCTATAAAAGGAGTTAATGGTTTGCAAAATAAAATGGGTTTTATTTAAAAGAACCAAATGGGTACCATATGGTTGAATGCATACAATCATATAGTACATGGACTTTTCTAAAACAAGAATTGTGAAATTTAAATCCCTTTTGAAAAACAAGTTAAACACCATCCTTTTACATAACACTTAGGTTACTTGCAAACTCTTAGTGGGATAAAGGTCACCTAACCACTTTGAGGGAACTTGTAACTTGAGGTGATAATGCCATGTTTGTGGGATAAAGGTCACCTAACCACTTATGTGGTAAACTCACACGTGTGTGTAAGTAGGACGACTTGATTTATAAAATATATTGAATGGATCACCTAAAATGTGTTTTATAAAAGGTGTTGATGGGGTAAACATGCCGTTATAAACATAAGATGTTCAAACGATCCCATACCATTAGAAGTTGCAATGGGTTGCAATTGTCATTTATGACTACCTTGTTTATTTAAATAATGGGATAAAGGTCACCTAACCAATATTTAAATATAACGTTGGATTCTAAAATATTTTTTTTATTAATAGTCTATGAGACGTAAAGGGTATTAATAAATGAAATTATAATTATATCAACGATTACTAAAATGGAACTTTGTAAAATCTTGTAGATGGCCGACCACACCAACGCTAATAACGATGTACCAAACCAAAACAACCAATCTCTTAGGGCGATCCTTCAAAGGGATCGTCTAACACCTAACAACTTCATGGATTGGTACCGCAACTTGAGAATTGTTCTCAAGCAAGAAAAGCGGGCCTACATTCTTGATGATCCCATCCCCGATGAACCTAACGAGGAGGATGTGGAGGCCTATAATGATTGGGTTAGATATACGGAAGACTCCATCCAAGTCTCTTGCTTAATGTTAGCAAGTATGACACCCGAACTCCAAAAGGAGTATGAGCTCCATGGAGCCTATGACATGATCACTCAGTTGCGGGAAACGTTCCAGCAACAAGCTAGAGTGGAGCGCTTCGAAACGGTTCGAGCGCTTCATGCATGTCGGATGGAGGAATCCCAATCAGTTTCATCTTATGTTCTTAAGATGAAAAGCCACATCGACCGCCTTCAAAGGCTAAATTGTCCTGTCTCAAAGGAGTTGGCCACGGATTTGATCCTTAATGGCCTAACTAAAAGGTTTGAGGCATTCGTCATGAATTACAACATGAACGGATGGGACAAGAGCATAAATGAACTTCATTCGATGCTCAAATCAGCTGAGGCGGGAATGGGTAAAAGGGTTTTACCCGTTCTCACCATTAATGAAGGTGGGAGAAGGAAGAGGTCTCTACCCCCTCCTAAGGCAAATGTTGCCAAAGGAAAGGGGCACGTTGGAGGAAAGGGGAAGATGGTTGTTAGGGCGGAACCTCCGAAGCCCAAGGAGAAGAAGCAAAAGGTTGCTGTAAACGACCCATGCTTCAAATGTGGTGAGATAGGGCATTGGATGAGAAATTGTCCAGTCTATCTCAAAGAGTTGAGAGAAAAGAGGGATGCCGGGCAAACCTCAGGTATAATTTACATGATACATGTTGAGCTAAATGTTATTTCTTCTAACACATGGGTATTAGATACCGGATGTGGAACTCACATTTGCAATTTATTGCAGGGGTTCAAAAGAAATGAGCGTTATGCAAAAGGGGAAATAAGTCTATTCATGGGCAATGGTGCAAAGGTTCACGTTGAAGCCCAAGGAGACTACATTTTGAAGCTTCCAGTGGTTTGGAAGGATTATATATATAATGTATTATATGCTCCTAGTTTGACTAGGAACATAATTTCTGTTTCCCGTTTAAGACAATATGATTATGATTTCAAGTTTGTTGACAATGATATTCATGTTTCTTAAATCATGTATTTTATTTTAAGGCTATACCTTGTAATGGTATTTATGAATTGGTTCATGAAAACGTAACATATGATAGCTCAATATACCAAGCAACCACCAAAAGACTCAAATTAGATTTGAGTGATACCTACCTTTGGCATTGCCGTCTTGGTCATATAAACAAGAAACGTATACAAACACTTCAAAAGAATGGTCTTTTAAAAACAAATGAATGTGATTCATTTGATGTATGTGAATCTTGTTTACAAGGTAAAATGACTAAGGCACCCTTTAGTGGAACTAACGAAAGGGCAAAAGATTATTAGGTATCATACATTCGGATGTATGTGGTCCTTTTAAGCCAATGACTAGGAATGGTGAAAGATACTTCATTACCTTTACCGACGATTATAGTCGCTATGGGTATGTGTACTTATTAAGGCACAAAGATGAAGCTTTTGAAATGTTCAAAATCTTCAAGAATGAAGTAGAAAATCAACTCAACAGGTCAATTAAAATTCTCCGCACCGATAGAGGTGGCGAATACCTAAGTGATGTTTTTTCAAGATCATCTTAGGAGTTGTGGGATTGTCTCACAACTCACTCCACCTGGAACACCACAACATAATGGTGTGTCTGAGAGGAGGAATCGAACCTTATTGGATATGGTTCGATCTATGATGGCTAGAAGCACATTACCTCTATCATTTTGGGGTTTCGCTTTACTCTCCGCGGCCCGTATTCTGAATATGGCCCCAACCAAAAAGGTGGAAAAGACACCTTTTGAGATATGGCATGGAAGAGTTCCATCCCTATCGTACTTAAGGGTCTGGGGTTGTGAGGCTTATGTTAAGACTCCCACCCCAAACAAATTAGATGTCCGATCCACCAAGTGTATCTTTGTTGGATATCCTAGAGATTCTATGGGATATTATTTCTATGATCCACTGGAACAAAAGGTGTTTGTTGCCAGAAAGGGTGAGTTCTTAGAAACAAAGTTCCTTATGGAAGGAACTAGCAGTAGAACAGTGGATCTTGAGGAGGATCAAGAAACACAGCCCGATGCACGTTTGGTTGAAACTAGCACTCAATGTGAGGATGTTGAGGATGATCAAGCGGTTGATCAATACACACAAAACGTTCGCAGAAGTGGTAGAACTAGTAATCCACCTGAAAGATACGGATTTTTCATGGATGGATGCTATGTGGTGGATTCAGATGAACCAGCACATCATGATCCATTTGGATTGTGACAAATGGCTTGAGGCCATGAACGTTGAGATGCAATCCATGTATGACAATCAAGTTTGGGAACTTGTTGAGCCACCTCTTAATTCCAAAGTAGTTGGAAGTAAGTGGGTTTTCAAGAAGAAAACCGATATGCATGGAAACTTGGATACTTACAAAGCTAGACTTGTAGCAAAGGGTTTCACTCAAACTCAAGGGGTTGATTATGATGAAACCTTCTCACCTGTTGCAATGCTTAAGTCTATAAGGATATTGTTTGCCATAGCAGCTCATTATGATTATGAGATTTGGCAAATGGATGTCAAAACCGCTTTCCTAAATGGATATCTTGAGGAAGATGTCTATATGGTTCAGCCTGAAGGTTTTGTCGATCCAAAATATCCTAATAAAGTATGCAAGTTAATGAAATCAATCTATGGATTGAAACAAGCATCAAGAAGTTGGAATCACCGTTTTGATGATGAAGTAAAGAAATTTGGCTTCATCAAAAACGCTGATGAGGCTTGCGTGTATAAGAAGGCTAGTGGGAGCACAATAACCTTCCTTGTATTGTATGTTGATGACATACTACTGTTTGGAAACGACATTCCAACCATGGAAGGTGTAAAAACCTGGCTTGGAAGTTGTTTTTCCATCAAGGATCTTGGTGAAGCCGCCTATATTCTGGGAATAAAGATCTATAGGGATAGATCAAGACGGCTAATTGGTTTGAATCAAAGTGCATACATTGACAAAATCTTGAAAAGGTTCAAGATGGAAAACTCTAAGAAAGGTACTGTACCTATTCAAAGAGGGACATATTGAGTACAACTCAATGTCCAAGCTCCAAGGAGGAGCAAAATAGAATGAAGGCAATCCCATATGCATCTGCTATAGGATCCATCATGTATGCAATGATATGCACTAGACCAGACGTGTCATGCGCTTTAAGCATGACAAGTAGATACCAGCAAAATCCTGGTGATAGTCATTGGATGGCTGTCAAGAACATTCTGAAGTACCTAAGGAGGACTAAGGACATGTTCTTGATCTACGGGTCTGGTGAAGAGGAACTCGTTGTAAAAGGTTACACGGACGCGAGTTTCCAAACCGATCGAGATGATTCACGATCTCAATCGGGGTACATCTTTATTCTGAATGGGGGAGCTGTTTCTTGGAAAAGCTCAAAGCAAGAAGTCGTAGCGTTGTCCACTACAGAGTCAGAATACGTCGCCGCTTCAATGGCAGCACAGGAAGCTGCATGGCTGAAGAAATTCATAGCCGATCTAGGGGTAGTCCCTTCCATTCAGGATCCCCTAGAGATCTTTTGTGACAACGAGGGTGCGATTGCTCAAATCAAGGAACCTCGTGCTCATCAAAAGACTCGGCACATTGAACGGAGATTCAACTACATAAGGGATGAAGTTGAAAAAGGAAAGATATGTATTCGCAAAGTCCACACTGATAAAACACGTTGCGGATCCACTCACAAAACTCCTTGAAAAGGCAAAGCATGAAGGTCATGTTTGTGCCATGGGACTTAGATATTCAAGTGACTGGGTTTGATGTTGTATTTTGTATTTGGATATTGGAACTAATGTTATTTGACTTAATTATATGGTTATAATTTCATTTGTTCTTCTATTTTAGCATGTTTAAATCCGTGAATAAATAAATTATTCTCAACGTCCGTAGTCGATCATACTTGTGGGAACAACTATGAATGTAAGACTATAATGAACTTGGATTGGTTGATATTCATAAGGTATGAATATAAAGCAAGAGGTTGCTACCAAGGTTCATTGATATCTATGGGATATAGATATTGGACTGACCCGCTCTCAATTATTTCTGCATGGAATCTTTCTGATTAGTCATAAGAAATTTGAGTAAAGGCGAATATCATTGTATCCTCAGACCTGAGATACATATTGGGTCTTGATATTCACCAAGTATTGTACTTTGACTTAGTCCTTTACTGTTAGAAAAAGGCAGTACATAAGGCTGAGTTCAGGTATGACATGAGGTGATTGTGAGAGACGTATGTAGTCAAGATGGAATTTGTTCCTCTTATTCGTTGAGAGTTAGATGTCTAAGGCCTGTTAAAGTTAAATCATCGGAGAATGACTATTCTGTGTCTCTTGGATTTAACATGACATCTGCAACAAAAGGATAGATGATTAATTCACCTAAAACATATTCAAGTAAGGTACTTGAAAAGGATGATGTTATTGAATGGCACTTAGTCATATACATTAGGGGTAGCAAACCGTTGCTAGGCGTTATTTGCTGCTTGCATCAATCTTCTATAAATCTTGTGCAAGTGGGAGATTGAAGGAAATGATCTGCCCAAGATATATATTAAATTGATGTGGCTAGTGTGATATGATCCAAGACGGGTCATACCCAATAACAAGCCAAACAAACACCGAAAGACAATTTATTTGTTGATAAGATCATACAAATAAGTAGTGACACCAATTTAGAAATTGGATTTTCTAAATATTGCTTTTGTAAATGAACATTATTATGTGGATAATTGTTCATGAGATATTATTGTTTTTCATATTTAGTTTTACTAAATGATAACAAATAAAAGAATGTTAATTTATAAAGTTTAAAAATTAGTTTTCAACTTTATAAACAAAGGGTTAAAGTGTGTTAGTTTATGTTAAAAGTTTAAAAGGATGGACTTCTTTTTTGGTCTCATTTGGCCCGCCAAAAGGGGCCCTTTGGGGTTCCTTTGTTGTCTTGAAAATTGGTGTTTTAAAGAAACTAACACACTCCAACAAACCATCATTCACTCTCACATGCAAAAAGCTTTTTGAACTCTCCACACCTCTCTCTCTCTCACGGTTTTGAAAGAAAAGAGCAGAATTTTTCAGCAATCAAAAGTGGTTTTGGTTGCTGAAATTTGGTGTCAAGAATCCTAGCAATCAAAGGTGTTTGTACAAGCTTGGGGTATCACCACTTGAGGGCTTCGATTTGAAGTTTCAGCCAAGTTTTCATCACTTTTCCCTCTCTAATCTCGAAATGCAGCAGCTACAAAGGTTGTAGTTTCTTCATTTCATGTTAATCTTTTGTATGCATTTGTATAATGATCCATGGCTTGGGGTTCTTTATTAAATGGTTTAATAATCATCATATCAACATGTTTTAAAACATATATATTCCGCTGCGTTTTTCATATAAACAAGATTATATGAGCTTTGATAAACATGTTAAAACCCCTACAAAGTTATCGAATTCCTTATATAACTCTTAGCCTTGATTTCCTTCAGCGAAGCATTCCCGTCGTACCTCTTTTCCAGCTCATCCCATAGTTCTTGGACTGCTTATCTCTGAGTATGGTGGAAATTGTCTTTAGGGATAGACTGTGTAATCAATGATAAACTCTCTTCTCTGCATTATATTTAACTTTCTGCGCGTCTGTCATCCCTCCTAAGGTAAGCTTTACACCATCGGCTCCCACAGGAGTACTATACCCAATCTCAATAGCTTCCCACAATTTGGATCCACTCCATTGAGGTAGATCTCAAAACGTTGTTTCCAGTGGGAAACTCATCTAACGTTAAGAGCTTTGGTGGTTATTATAATTACCTACCTCACTCTCAAGTAACAGCAGGTTCTGGATCCTAGAGTCCTTCCCAGCAGTAAAGGCTGACATTTGATCTTCTAAGTCGAATAACTTTAAGTCTACTAAAACAAACTGTCAACTGGTGCGACTGAAGGATGCGATTGGGCTATCCGTGCGAATGAACTATGCGACTGGTTCAATCGTGCGGCTGAACTAAGCGATTGGTTCAGTCGTGCGAATGAAGCTGGTGCGTATGAACACTGCGAACGAACGGTTCAATCGTACGAATGGAGATGCGACTAGGTCCAATCGTGCGTTTGGGCTATGCGAATGAAGTCCAGTCGTGCGAATGGCTCACTCGTGCGACTGAAGCTGTTGTTTTGCGAAAATTTCTAGGTTAAACGTGTTTTAGCCGTAAAAATTCCAAATTTCGCAAGGTCTAATCGCCTAAGTCCGTAGAAACCAAACGTTGATGAGCAGGGAACGTCCAAGATCACTTTTGACACAAAAGATTGCGTTTTTAGTGCAAAAACACAAACTTTTATCAATCTTGATTGAATCACACGTAATCAAGAGCCAAAGCTCTGATACCACTTGTTAGGACCTGGTATTTGAACGAAATACCGAGTGATTAGCGTGTAAACCAGATCAAATAGTGCGGAATCCTATTTGATTGGCGATCCAATCAGTGAGAACACACGAAGAATCAATAAAGAATTGAATCTAACGTTAGAAATCGATTGGGAATCGATCTAATGTGTTCTGTGAACTTGGAGAACGAATTGGGAGGCTTCTGGACGGCTAGGGTACGTCTGGAGTCGTAATAGAATGAATGCTTACGTTTTTCCATGAATTGGGTTGTATTTATAGGTTAGTATTGTTCATTCGGGCGACTGAACCATAAGTATGGTTTAGTCGTGCGATTGAACCATGCGGTTGATTCATCCGCACGACTGAGTGTTCAGTCATGCGACTGATCCAATCTTATGTGTCAATCATACGACTGATCCAGTCTCCTGGTTCAGTCGTGCGACTGAGTCAATCGTATGAAGTTATTCATGCGTGTGGTCCATTCGCATGGGCCATTCGCATGAGAACTTCATTATGTTAAGTTTGAATGTATTAATTAATATAACATTATGTGTAACCATTCAAACAATCACAAACCTAATTAACCAATTCAATATCGACTCATTAATGAAATATTAGACATTACAAATCACAAACAATCAATATCATTTCATTAATCATTTAATTACATCAGAATCAGACAAACAAGATCTATTACATTTTATATCATGATCTAGGGACATACATGTATCAACATTGGGCGTTTTGAAAATTTTTCTAAGGCATTCCCTTAAACGTCTCTCAACTTAGGCGCATCAGCTGTTTGGGAGTTTAATCAATGTTCAAGCGTATCACCCTCGACACTTAGAATTTTTTTTAAAGAAAATTTTTCAAAAACTTTTCATTTCTTTTCTTAATTCAAAATCTAAGAAAAACAAAAAAAAATATAAGATGGTGAAATCAGAAGATTCTGAAAATAGAGTTCCAAAACTTAAAAATAGAGTTGATGTCAAAAATTGGTCTCTTAGGTTAAAACAGTATTTTAATTCCATTGACACTGATCTTTGGAAATCTATAGAGAAAGGACCATATATTCCTATAATCACTGATGGGCCTGACAGAGGGTTTGTTTATACTAAAGATTCTCCAGAACCCTATCCTGAAGATGGTTTTCAAGGAGATGATTTGAGAAGAGTAAAGAATGATATCAAAGCATATTCTTTGATGTGTAAAGGACTACCTCTGGAAGTTCTTGCAAGGCTTGATGCATATCAAAAATGGATACACATTATATAAAGCCTTAAAGATCATTTGTGAAGGAGGCAAGGATATTCAAAATCTCAAGAAACAAAAGTTTAAAAGGCAATTAGAATTGTTTCAACATCTGTCTGGAGAAACCATAAATCAGATGATGAACAGATTTGTTCAACTTACAACTGAGATGTCAACAGCTGGTATTAAGCCTGATCTTGAAGATCTAAATCTTAGACTACTCAATGCTTTACCCTCATCATGGAAACAAACAGTAACCTTACTAAAGCATACTGAGAAGTTCCCTATGGATCTAGATCTACTCATTGCCAAGATAGAGTCAGTAGAGATTGATGAAAGCTCAAGGAACAATGATAGAGCAGCATCAGTGTCTCAGTATCAGTTTGTTGCTTCTCCTGCAACCACTATTAAAAATGCATTCATGGCAAAAAGTGAGAAAATTACAGAAGAAGAGGGAGATTTGTTTGTTGGAGCAGGATTTTTCACTGACTTATCATTTACTAGTGCTCCTGCTAATACAACTCAGTCTCATTTTCAATCTCCTCCTAATCTCAGTCTCAAACATCTAATGTACAAACAGAGACTTCTTCATCTAACTATGCTAAATCTATCAAAGTTAAAGATGTGATAAACATCCTATTAGAGGATGAAGAGTCTAAAACTGCATTCACTGCATTTATGGCTAGTTTTCAAGCATATCAAGGTAGCCATTTAACTCAATTGGACTTGTTTTGCAGGATTGTTTGAGATGGATCCTGAATATGTTGAAGAGATGGACTTAAACTGGCAGATGGTGATGATTGCTTACAGGACACAAAAACATTCATATGTCAACAGGAAGTACAAACCAAGTGCTAACAAGACTGTTGGGTTTGATAAGTTAAAATCTAGATGTTTTAACTATAACAGTTATGGACACTTCTCTAGAGAATGCAAAGCTCCAAGGAATTATGGAGGAAATGCTCAATCAAGTTCTAGCAATCAAAGGTTTCATCCAGCTCAGAAGACTTTTCAAAAGGCTTATCAAAGTCTTCCTATGCCTGAGCTTAAAGATGAAACAAAATCATCTGATGAAACCAAGAAAGCTTTAGTAGTCAGCATTAAAGATGGTATGATTGGAGTGCATATGCAGATCAGTTTACTAATGATTTAACATCAAGTTTATCTCTTGTTGCAGAAATCCAGGGAGATGATTGGTCAGAAAACAATGATCCAAAGGTGGAAAGTGAGAATAAAGAAGATGACTATGATTGGAGTGACAAATCTGATCCTAAGGAGGATACAGATGAAGTAGCTCTAATGGCACAGTCTGATCAACCTAAGGTTGACACTTCATCTTCAAAATCTGAAACCATATCTCCAAAATTCCCTGAAATCCCATCTGAAGTGAGAGAAAACAAAACCATGCTATGAACATGTTGAATACTGTAGAAACTGCTCATATATCTGTGAGAAGCTAAAACAAGAAGAGTCAATGCATAACAAACTAAAATCTTATCATAAAACAGCAGATCAAAAGATTATCTCTCTTCAAACTTCATGGAACAAAACTCTAAAAGATTTAGAAATTGTTTCTAAACAATTTGAAGAGATGACCAAAAATCTTGAACAGGAGAAGATAGCACATGCTGCTATCCGAATGGATCTTGCAAAAGTAAAAATTTCAAAAATGATTATAGAAAATCTGGTAAGTGAGAGAAAAGATAAACAGAAAGCAGGGTTAGGTTTCACTCATGAACCTATGCCTGAATCTATTACAAACACTTTACCAGAGAACTTTAATACACATGATCATTCTCCTGAGAATAAAGCTAAACTTAAAGCTTTTCAGGTCAAAAACAAGAATTCAGAAGAAGAAAAGGAAAATGTACAAGTTTTTGTTGAAAATGATTAAGAAAAGATTAAAATGGTCATCCAATCAAGATAAATATTATAAACCAAAACAAACAAAACAAAACACTTCTGATCAAATTCATGTTGTATAGAAGAAGAACGTGAAAGTTCAAAGCAATGAAAAAGATAAACAACAGGTAAAAACATCAGAAGATTCAAACACTATTAATCTAAAACACGTTCAGTCTGAAAATGAATCTTTTTCTGATGATGTTCAATCTGAAAGTAAACCAAGTTCGTCTAGTCAAAGAATCAAAGAAGAAGAAAGAAATCATCAAAAACAAAACCTAAACAAAACAAAAGTTCAGAAATGTTGATCAATGCAACAAATCAGGCAACAAAACCTAAACCGATAAAATTTGTGTCAGCCGGTTTGTTAAATATGAATTCTCTTCAAAACAACAAGGTAAATACTATGAACAAATCTCACTCTGATCTGAAATCAAGTTCAGATTCTAAGACTTCCGCTGTAGCAAAAAGATTTGTTCCTAATGCATTCAAGAAGGAAATTCATGTTAAACAAATGCAAAATAATTTGGCACAAAATCAAAATGTGAAAAATGAGAGACAAAAGTTTAACTATTTGACACCAAAATCAAACATCATGTCAGTGTCAAAAGTTAACAAACAGTTGTTTTTAACTCCACAAAAGTACTGTAAAATTTGTGTTATGAAAAATCACAATACTGCTGAGTTTTATTTCAACAAGTACGGCCACATATGTGACATGAGAAATCATTCCACAGCAGATTGTTATTTTAACAAATATTGTACTTATTGTGATGAAAAGACTCATAATACTATAAATTGTTATTTTAGAAATAGATCTCTTACTAGAGGATTTGCAAATTCAAACATGAGCAAAGGTTATGTTAATCCTCAATATATGAGAAATCAAACTGATGGATGTCAAAAATTAACTAATCAACCTTCTTTAGGTTTGAGATCTTTTCAAAAGAACAATTATGTGAGATCTAAACAAAATGTGCAAGAACAATTCATACCAAGATCTGTAAGAATGACTAAGAAAAATGTTAGTCATAAATACATTTCAAAAATTGATCAATCAAATGGTATGAATGTTCTCAATAATAACTCAAACAACTTTCAAAACAATTTCCAAAACAAGATTGGTAAATTCATCAAGAATAAACCTAATTTGAATAATCTTCATTACAAACAATTTACCATTGTTGATAAATTTGGAAAACCCAAGACCATCTCGGATCGGGTAGATATCTCAACTTAATTTTCTTGTTGTGCAGGTACGCCCAAGAAGACCACTCAATGCATGGTATGTGGATAGTGGGTGTAGCCAGCATATGACAGGCAATCCTGCCTTGTTACAAGATTTTAAGTTAAAGGATGGAACTCACGTCGCCTTTGGTGGTGATGCTGGAGGAAAAATAACAGGAGAAGGAACAGTATCAAATGGGATAATAAGTTTTGACAAAGTCAAATTTGAAGGGTTTGTTTGAACACAAGACATAGTTTAACCACTTAAACTTTGTAAAACGCAGCGGAAGTTTAACATTATTACATTGTTTGTAAGCTGAAAATATCATGTTCTATTTGATGTTTTAAAGTGTAAACAAACCCAAGAACAAAGGGGATCTTTTATGTGAATAAACAAGCTATGAACATAATGAAAGAGTACACAAAATCACAGCTACATAAAGCTGTGATTAACTACCTTTCTCCAGCTGAAATGTCGACCAAAGCAGGGTGATAAGATGCTAGAAATTCGGCCAAGGCTCCAAGGAAGGACCCCTCAAGCTAGTATACCCCAAGCACTATCACAAAACACCTTAGATGCTAGGATTGAACACCAAAAACGAAGGGTAGCTCTCCTGAAAAAATTTCAGCCGAGTTCACTTCAACAAGAACAAGAAAACCCTTTTTCTTGTGTTGTTCTATTGCATGTGTGAGAGAGAAATGAGATGGAGTGAATGAGTGTGTCAAATGAGTTTTTCCAAGACAAGTAAAAGAAGGCCAAAGGCCCCTTAGCGGCGGCCGAATCCTTAAAAAAAACATGGGGTTTTCCCCACAAAATCTAAATGAAATATAACACATTAACAAATCATTTTTAAAAGTTGTTCATTCAATAAACCTTTTATTAGAATAACACATACACACTCACTAATTATTTGATGTTATTTAAATAACTTAAATAACATTACAAACAACATCAATAAACAAAATATCCATATAAATTGTTTAATCTCATATGCAACTTATTTAGAAAACCCATTTTCTAAATTTGGTGTTATTATTTAATTGCATGATCATATCATCAATTGAATAATTGTCGGTGATTGCAAAGCTTGTTATTGGGAATAACCCGACTTGGATCATAACGTACTAACCACATCAATATTCTAAGTGTCTTGGGCACATAGAATCCTACAATCTCCCACTTGCCCAAGATTCATAGAAGATTGACGCAAGCAGTAAATACCGCCTAACAACGGTTTACTACCCTTAATACGCATGACTTATAGCCATTCAATAACATCATCCCATTCAAGTATCCTACTTGAAATGATTTAGGTGAATTAATCATCTATCCTTTTGTTACAGATGTCATGTTAAATCCAAGGACACAGAATGATCATTCCTTGTTGATTTAACTTAATCAGGCCTTAGACATCTTGCTCTCAACGAATAAGAGGAACAAATTCCATCTTGACTACATACGTTTCTCACAAACACCTCGTGTCATACCTGAATATACCTTATGTACTATCCACTATTTCAGGACAGTGAAGAATAAGCTCAAGGTATAACACTTGGTGAATATCAAAAACCAATATGTATCTCAGGTCGGAGGATACCAAATGATATTCGCCTTTACTCAAATTTACTTATGATCAATCAATAAGATTCCATGTACTAAAATTTGAGATGCGGGTTAGTCCAATATTTGTATCCCACAAATATCTATGAACCTTGGTAGCAACCCATTGCTTTATATTCATCCTCATAAATATCAACCAATCCAAGTTCATAATAATCTTACCCTCACACTTGTTCCCACAAGTATGAACGACTACGGACATTTAGAGTAAACATTTACTCATGGATTAAACATGCTAAATTGGAACATTAATTGAAACATTATAACCAAATAATTTATTCAAATAATAAAGAGTTCCACATATCCAAATACAAAATTTACAAATCAAATCCAATCACTAGAATATCAAAGTCCCATGGCACAAGTATGACCTTCATGCTTTGCCTTTTCAAGGAGCTTCGTGAGAGGATCCGCAATGTTCTGATCCGTGTGAACTTTGCGAATACATATCTTTCCTTTTTCAACTTCATCTCGTATGTAGTTGAATCTCCGCTCAATGTGCCTAGTCTTTTGATGAGCACGAGGTTCCTTGATTTGAGCAATCGCACCCTCGTTATCACAAAAGATCTCCAGGGGGTCCTGAATGGAAGGGACAACCCCCATATCGGCAATGAATTTCTTCAACCATGCAGCTTCTTGAGCTGCCAATGAGGCGGCGACGTATTCTGATTCTGTAGTTGATAAAGCCACCACATCCTGTTTGGAGCTCTTCCATGAGACCGCTCCTCCATTCAGAATGAAAATATATCCTGATTACGACCGAGAATCATCACGATCGGTTTGGAAACTCGCATCCGTTGTAACCTTTTACAACGAGTTCCTCATCACTAGATCCATAGATTAGGAACATATCTCTTGTCCTCCTTAGGTACTTAAGTATGTTTTTAACAGCCATCCAATGACTGTTTCCAGGATTTTGCTGGTAACGACTTGTCATGCTTAAGGCGCATGACACGTCCGGTCAAGTGCATATCATTGCATACATGATGGATCCAATAGCAGATGCGTATGGGACTGCCTTCATTTTATCTTGCTCATCCTTTGAGCTAGGACATTGAGTCGTACTCAATATCGTTCCTGTTTGAATAGGTACGGTACCTTTCTTAGAGTTCTCCATCTTGAACCTTTTCAAGATCTTATCAATGTATGCACTTTGATTCAAACCAATCAACCGCCTTGATCTATCCCTATAGATCTTTATTCCCAGAATATAGGCGGCTTCTCCAAGATCCTTAATGGAAAAACAACTTCCAAGCCAGGTTTTTACACCTTCGAAGGTTGGAATGTCATTTCCAAATAGTAGTATGTCATCAACATACAATACTAGGAAAGTTATTGTGCTCCCACTAGCCTTCTTATACACACAAGCCTCATCAGCGTTTTTGATGAAGCCAAATTTCTTTACCTCCTCATTAAAACGATGATTCCAGCTTCTCGACGCTTGTTTCAATCCATAGATTGATTTCTTTAACTTGCATACTTTATTAGGATGTTTTGGACCGACAAAACCTTCAGGCTGAACCATATAGACATCTTCCTCAAAATATCCATTTAGGAAAGCCGTTTTGACATCCATTTGCCAAATCTCATAATCATAATGAGCAGCTATGGCAAACAATATCCTTATAGACTTTAGCATCGCAACAGGTGAGAAAGTTTCATCATAATCAACCCCTTGAGTTTGAGTGAAACCCTTTGCTACAAGTCTAGCTTTATAAGTATCCAAGTTTCCATGCATATCGGTTTTCTTCTTGAAAACCCACTTACTTCCAACTATCTTGGAGTTAAGAGGTGGTACAACAAGTTCCCAAACTTGATTGTCATACATGGATTGCATCTCAACGTTCATGGCCTCAAGCCATTTGTCACAATCCAAATTGGACACTTCATCATGGTATGTGGTTGGTTCATCTGAATCTACCACATAGCATCCATCCATGAAAAATCCGTATCTTCAGGTGGATTACTAGTTCTAGCACTTCTGCGAATGTTTTGTGTGTATTGATCAACCATTTGATCATCCTCAACATCCTCATGTTGAGTGCTAGTTTCAACCAAACGTGCATCAGGTTGTGGTTCTTGATCCTCCTCAAGATCCACTGTTCTACTACTAGTTCCTTCCATAAGGAACTTTGCTTCTAAGAACTCACCCTTTCTTGCAACAAACACCTTTTGTTCCAATGGATCATAGAAATAATATCCCATAGAATCTCTAGGATATCCAATAAAGATACACTTGGTGGATCGGACTTCCAATTTGTTTGGGGTGGGAGTCTTAACATAAGCCTCACAACCCCAGACCCTTAAGTATGATAGGGATGGAACTCTTCCATGCCATATCTCAAATGGTGTCCTTTCCACCTTTTTGGTTGGGGCCATATTTAAAATACGGGCCGCGGAGAGCAAAGCAAAACCCCAAAATGATAGAGGTAATGTGCTTCTAGCCATCATAGATCGTACCATATCCATAAGGTTCGATTCCTCCTCTCAGACACACCATTATGTTGTGGTGTTCCAGGTGGAGTGAGTTGTGAGACAATCCCACAACTCCTAAGATGATCTTGAAAAGCATCACTTAA